>WBZZ01002236.1:140000-162500 GCA_019918135.1 Paulinella micropora | reverse complement strand
CTATACTGTACTATACTATACTATACTATACTATACTATACTATACTATACTATACTATACTTTACTATACTTTACTATACTATACTATACTATACTATACTCTACTATACTCTACTACACTCTACTATACTATACTATACTCTACTCTACTATACTCTACTATACTCTACTATACTCTGCTATACTATACTCTACTATACTATACTCTACTCTACTCTACTATACTCTACTCTACTATACTCTACTCTACTGTAGAGTAGACTACTCTACTCTACTATACTATACTGTACTATACTGTACTATACTATACTATACTATACTATATTCTCTATCTCTCTCCTGCTCTCTCCTGCCTGTCTGCGGGCTCTCCTTTCCGATCTCTCCTAATCTTATCTAAACTTGTCTGGTGTAGTTGTGGTTTGCTACAGCACTTTGCCATGCCCCCAAAGAAGAAACTAAAGGTTTAGATTAAATTCTTATATCGTTGTACAGGTATCTTTTTTTTTTTTTTTTATTTGGGGTGGGGTGGGGGGGGAGGGTGGGTAACACTGGTGCCAGCACTGTAACAGCAACGCAAATGTCAAAGAGATGCTAAATTTCATCGGATGCAAATATTCATTTGATGCTGAAATCCGCTGTATGAATTCTGTGCAACGCATGTGAATAGGTTAACGCACCAAAAGGGAACAAGCCACAGAAATAGCAAGAAGTTAAAGAGACATCAGTACAGGAGCAGAAGGCACAGGAAAAGGTTTATCAAATGCCTCAACCGTGAATGAATTGGTTTGTTTGTGTTGGGAAGGGAACGTGCTGCCACGGCGAAGGAGATCGCAGTCACAGACGCGAAACCTTATTTACAGATGGCGGCTTCTTCGTGGGATGTGGGAGCTACATGTACAAGTGGGAAGCATTTTCCCGCTTGTGCGATTGCCTACGTATCAAACATCCTATGGGTAGCAAATTTCATGACTAGCAAAGGGAATGAAAGCAGTGCTTGTGACTGTGACAGGCCAATGCACGAACACACATTGAGGCGGTGGACGGAAACTTCTCGAAGATCATGATGACTCATTGGGTAGAGAAGCTGAAAAGTGTGGTAGAGTGCGCGGATTTCCAGAGTACCGACCAGCGAAAACAATACCATGAAGACATGTACAACAAGAGCTGGCTGAAACTCAAACCCCAGGATGAATGGCTCAGTGAAGACGATTTCAAGGTGGGTGTTTCTTCTTCTTGTTAACAGACTCTGAATGTCTTGCCTAATGATTGTCATGATTGTAGTGTGTCGCAGATGACAAAGAAAAACTTGTGAGCAATCGGTTCTGGTACAGTCTGTACTGGCTGGCCGTGAAGCAACTGCTGGGGGCCATGATGGGAATCAGAATTCAAGTAGGTGATAATCGTGAGAAGTTGTGTGCTTCTAACTTGCAAACGTTCCTTACCGGAGTGGGCTTGGAAGTGAACGCCTGGAAGAAAGACGGTGTAATGGCAAGAGAATTCAAACAAGAGTTTGAAAAGTTCTTGAAGGTGCACAAGGAAAAACAAGTTTGGCGTGAGGTGCCGGCCTGGCTAAAAAATGAAACCAGATTCCCAAGCTGATGTTGTAAGACTGCTTGTTCGACTGGTTGTTTTGTTATATTAAATTTCTGTTCTACCAATACGTACAATTCTTAGCACTAATTTGATATGTTATTGCTCAACATGTCATATTAATAATAAAGATATTCATAATTATATTCATAACATTAACAATGTTAATAACAATCATAATCATAGTCGTAAGCATATGCATATTAATTATAAGATGAAAGACGAAAGGTGAGAGTCGAAAGAAGAAAGACGAAAGAAGAAAGAAGATAGCGGTGGGGGGGGGGGGGAGAAAGAAAGAAGCAACAGGAAAGAAGAAAGAATGAGGAGAAGAACTTGTCAAAGAATGTGTTTGTGACGTTGGTTCTGATTAGTGCGACGATATCAACGATTGCAAGATTTGCAACTGTGAATAATAATAATAATAATGTTACTGTCATTATTCTTATTCTTATTCTTATTCTTATTCTTATTATTCTTATTATTCTTATTATTCTTATTATTCTTATTATTCTTATTATTCTTATTATTCTTATTATTCTTATTATTCTTATTATTCTTATTATTCTTATTATTCTTATTATTCTTATTATTCTTATTATTCTTATTATTCTTATTATTCTTATACGCCATGTGAAAGATGCAGCAGCTGCACCCGGTTTCAGCAAGCAATGTTCTGCCCGACCCACCGCGCAATGTTTCCCTCCAGGGTTGTTGAGATTCTGAGTGACGGAACACCTGCAAAAGGTTTTCCGTGCAGTGCGGAACATTGTACTTGGCCACAAGTGGTTAACGGAAAACGGTCTTTGCCTCGTTACACTGTGTTTGATTACACACCTGAAGAAATCTCGGTTTGTAAGCGATGCAAAATGGAGCATGTCTCAAAACAGATCGTGACAGATGTCACTGCCTTGGTGGAGGCGCTGGAAGACAGTTATGCTTACCTCAGCCAACAAAAGCCTACCCTGCTGAGCAAACTGTTGGTGTATGAAGAACTACAGCAACAGTGGGACATTGTGACGGAGTTCGCATTCCCTCAGAAAGGTGGGATTGGACACAGGTTCTACTTAGAGGATGTTTTGCGTCTTTTCAGATCAAGTGAAGACAATGGTAGAGCGTACTTGGAGGAGGACATGGTGTCCTTCCTCGTCTTGTCATCCTGACGCAAATCGGCATGTGATCGGGTCCAGTTTGATCAGGTCGAGCGAATGTTTTGGTCCAACAAACGATCAGGATTGCTCTTCTCCAATCGTTTTCCCCAGAGAAAACTATACAGTGCGAGGTGTGGTGAAAGATTACATGCAAAGATGGGATAAATCTCAAGGGCGGCGTCCTGGTTGGCATTTCCTTTTTTGGCCGAGCCACATAAATGCCAATCATTTTGTTATGCGTCTTGTATTTCTCTGGCAACATAACGCACCCGACGGCCTTACCGCACTAGCATGCTTCAGCCTAGACCCATACGATGGACTGAGGGTGGTGAAGAGTGATTTTTACGACACCGTGAAACAGTTCTTGACAGAACGAACGACGACCCAACAAAACACTGTTCAAGATTTGAAACTCGGACAGCTGAGTCTAGATCAACTAATCCCCCAAGACGTACGCCAAAAAAACAGTATCGATTGCGGCTTGTTTGTTGTGCATGCGATTGCAGCTATGTGCTCAAGCATGAGGGTCTTTGCAACAGAGTGTGAACGTAAGTACAGCACGATGGCTGTGATGCTATCCCCGGAGGGTGAACAAGAATTGCTGAACAAAACACTTGTGACGGAGATTAACACATTTCTGACATCTGGCGCATCCCGTGTTGAGAAGGAATGGAGACGCTACACCGGATCGCCAGGCAGCATGCGTGTACAAGCACAGGCATGGCTCGGGGAAATGTTGACTGCCACTCGGGAGACGCACAAGGTAATCTTGGAGGAGTTGCAGAAGCTGCCTGCGGAATACCGAGGAACTACTGTCGTGACGGATTGGCTTCTTCACAAAATAGTTGATCTAGGAAAATGTAAGAGCGAGCTGAATCCGATGCCTAGGGAATGGTGTCCATGCCGAACCAGTCAAGGCGCACAAGTACAATGCTGTCCTGGATGTGAGAACCTAGTGATCACCAAGGACGCAGAAAAGGGTAGTAGCAATGACACATTTGGCCCTGCTTGCAACTACATTATATGCAAGGTAAACGCATGCACAAGCGGGTTGTGCTTTTTCTGCGGTCACAAAATTCCTACCGACGAAGGCAAGCAAAACACACACTGCCCCCATTTCAAGGTCATGCCACAGAATGTGTAGATATATATGGGGAAAACTTTGAAAGGCAATTATCAGTTAACATTTTCTGAAAAGCTAACCGGTACTAGGGAAATACAATAAATTGATCTGTTAACAGCGGGCTGCAATTGAAAACGTAACAACTGCAAGTTATCATCTGACAGTTGATACCCCCCCTGCCCCCTCCTTCCTGCCCGTCGGGGGGGGGGGGGTGCCCCCCTGCCCCCTCCTTCCTGCCCGTCGGGGGGGGGCACGGGGGGGTCCCCCCGGGGCACCCCCCCGGAGGCACCCCGCTCGGGCGTGGACAACGGAGGCGTGGAACAGCGGCTCGTCGGCCTTTCTGCCCCTGGCTACAGTAACAAAGATGACTTCCTCGAACCCTGTCCCGTCGGAGGACACCAACGAGCCGTACCTGGAGAGTAAACAGGCGTCCTCCTCTTCAGCGACCCCTTTCTACCTGAACAACCAGACCAACAGCGCCCGGCCCGGTGCCCGCACCACCACTGGAGGCCCCAAGATCGGGTGGCTGAAGGAAGAGCTGCGCCGCGCCTACCGCGACAGGGGGGACCTACTGGCGGGGCAGTACCTAGACTTTGTCGAGGGGCTCACACTGGTCGCGCCCGCCCGGTCGAGGCAGGCTACGCACGCCACCCTGGCTTCCAACTGGTGGTACCACCAGTCACGCGAGCAGGCGCTCGGGCCAGGCAGGCCCCTGAGCTTGTGGGCGTTCTTTGCGTGCCAGCCGGGTGTCTACAACTGTTGGGACGCGATGGACCCCGTGCTGCGCAACGCCGTGCGGCAGAGCGAACGGGATGTGCAAGATGTGCGCACCACCACGACCCCCCGGCTGCTGCGCTTCCCGCTACTGCTGTGGTTCGAGGAAGCCAAGAGCAGGTTCCAGGCACTGGTTTTGTACCGCCTGTACTGCACCTCGTCCGCGTTCGCGCTCACTGGCCAGCTGTACAGGCAGGTCACTGCTGAATTAGCCAGGCAGCGCCAGGTAGCGCTGGACTGGTTCGCGGAGTGCGTCCTGGCGACCGCCCGGGCGCCTGCCTCAGACACCACGACGGCCCCGGCCGAGGAGGCAATCGTCTACGACGACGACCTCGACTTTTTCCCCACGCCCGGCCAAAGGATCTACGTCTGCCTGCGCGCCTTCTCCCGGCGGTACACGTACGCGCTGACGTTCGGCCCGTACCTGGCCGGGCCTACCCTGGCGACGCCGGCGTAGCTGGCCCCCCCTCCGGGCCGGCCGGGGGAGGAAGGAGGGGGGGCAGGGGGGGGGGGGGGGGGGCGCCGTTCTCCTCCCCCCCGCCCGCCACTCGTCCGGGCCCGCCCGGGGTGCGCCACGGGGCGCGGGAGAGGGGGGAGGAGGAGGTGGCGCCGGCCGGCGCCCGTCGGTGGCGTGTACCACCCTGCAAAACGCAGTGCGGCACCCCGACCTAGGACATGGACGGCACGGGCTGGACGTACGACGGCGAGGGCGCGCTGGACTATGACTGCGGGGAAGTGACTATCTCGTGCGTAGCGCAGGCCAAGGCCGACCGGGACACGGGGCTTGCACCGGGGCCAGATCTACCCCGGGGACCACAAGATTCAGCTGCGTCCCCTTTCACCTGGCCATCGCCAAGGCCGACGACCTGCTGGACCTGGTAGGCGAGCTACCGCTCGTCACTAACTGCGCCACCCACTGGGAGATCCACAAGCCACTCCGGCTGCACCCGCAGAGGGCGGCTGAGGACAGGGAAAGACCCCTGGAGTGGCGGGTGCTGGGCGTCTGCGGGGAGGACAGCGAGCCGGGGGGGCGCCCGGGCAAGCCGCTGCGCTTGCAGGTGCTGGGGGGCACGGACCTGCACCTGCCCCAGCTGGGCTCTGCCCCGCAGGCGCACTGGGCACACCGCAACATGTACCTGCACGCACACCTGCCCTCTCGCCAGCAGCTGGCCGACCGCAAGGACGCTCCCGGGGAGCCCTCGCGCGTGCTGGTTACGCCCGACTACTTGGTCGCGGCGGCCGACCGGCTGCGGCTGGGGTACCTCGGCTCGCAGGCCGCCGGGGCGCCCCGGGCCCGGGACGACGCGGCGGTCTTCCGGGCCCGGCTGCAGGACTGGCGCCGGACCGATCCGCACTGGCGGGACCCACCCGCTCAGCTCGCGGCGCTCGCGGCGCGCGCGGCGGCCCTCTTGGCCCTGGTGCAAGCGGCGGCCGCCGATTACTTGGAGCTGGCGGCCGGCACGAGGCGCGCAACCAATTCGTCGGCCGGTGCATCCGGGCGGCGCCCCTGGGCGAAAAGACTAGGGTCCTCCTGACCTAGGGTAGTGCCGGTCGCGGCGGGACAGGGGGGCCGCCCCCTTCCCCCCCCCCCGGAGTGGAGGTCGCGGCGTGTGGGTCTAGCAGTTTTAATGGAAGCAATAAACCTAAGCCACGGGCTCGCTCAGGCTCGCTCAGGCTCGCTCAGGCCTGGAACCGGGCCCCCGAACTTTCGCGGGTGCTTTAGTAGTCATGCCCGCTAGGGACGCGGGAGTAAGAGTTGTACACAGTCGCACAACGCTAGGCCGGCCAGCTGCGTGGGTAGCCGCGCCTCGGTCCGGAGACCACCCAGCACCTCAGCCGCCCCCCGCAAACAGTCGTGGTAGGCTAGGTAGCTAGTCTCCTCCGCGGGGCCAAACAGGCTGGCGGAGTCTGCCGAGACCCTCTTCGCTCGGAACTCCGCCTGTAGCACAGTTTGGCCGTCCCAAGTGTCTTGGAGGAGTTTTCGCCTTACCATATCTGCGGGATACTGATCTGGGTACGAGTGACTCGTCATGACACGCTTGGGCCGGTGGCAGAGATGGCCCGATATACCTCAAAACCGAAGGAGTTACCCTTTCAAGAGGCGGAACAGGTGATGCGTTACCTTCAGGGTACTGCCAAACGGGGAGTCAGATTCTACCCAAAAGGAGAGCACGCGACTGACCTCCTATCCCGATGCGAATTGGAAGGGAGATTGGGGCGATCGACGCGCCCGGCTTGCAGTGATCCATTTCTTGCTTGGGGGTTCGGTGAACCCTGTGTGTATGAAACGCACCATTACGGTGGAACTACCGAAGCCGCGTGGACCGCGTAGCAAGGAAAGGAGGGAGAAGCTGCTGGCGAAGCAGCAAGACCTGCAAGCGGAGGCGATGGGGACGCTACCGCCACCTGAGGAGAAAGTGCCGGAGGGACATGTTCGCATGGAGGCGCCTCCGGAGGAGTCAACCTGCGAGGCGGGGATCTATGCGTTGGACGCGTGCCTGCATGGACAGGAAAAGATCGCGAACTTTATCAATGGGATCGCAGGGGGTAAAGTGGCCAAAGATTTGGCCAAGCAAGGGTGGGGAAAACTGCCTGTGGTGTACGAAGACAACAAGGGTGCCATCGATCTGGCTACAACCAACATTTATCGGCAGAAGTTGGACCACCTGCGCTATGCATACATTAACGCGATGATATTGGCTGGGAAGGCGGTGTTGGAAAAGATTAGTTCCCCTGACAACTACGGTGATGCCAATACCAAGCGGCAGCGGGGACCGCAGTACTCCAAAATAGTGGGGAGGATTGCTCAACGTTAACCCTGAACTTTGGTATTAATGCCATCAAGGGGGAGCTTAGGAAGTGAATTAGGTGATGGGATTAATACAACCGGTTTTATACGTTAGTTAATATTATCGTTAGTTCATAGTATGGAAAAAGGGGGATATTTACTGGTGAGTGTGGCATTGGTGGCACCAATGCCAATATGACTCCTGTGTGGACACATGACTTTTATGACTTAGCGACCTGCTTAAACTGTTTCGTTTGTTTGGCAGGCTTTTGTCTGTATTGCTTGATAAACATATTAAAGGATGTGCGGAGCTGGTTAGATAGTCAACCGGGGACGCCTGGGCGACGTTAAACCGGCTTCAAATACCTTCTATTCTGTTCAACTGCTTAAGCCCCCCCGCCAGACCTAACCGGCGGTTGAGTTGAGTTGCGTGGAGAATGAGTAATTAACGAACGAATTATGATGTCCTATTCAGATGTATAAGATATGGAGCTGTTAGAAGTGCACAGAGGCACGCAAATGTGGTATGCTATGTCCATCTAGTAAGCTCAGGCAGCGAGGCGAGTGAGGGAAAGCGTAGCGCAGTCAACAAGAATGCAGTATATTGTGCAGTGTGCCTCCACAATGGAATCCGCAAGCGTACGCCGCAGAGCTTACACATATGTGTAGCAATTTTCGTTATTTTTTCCAATGGACAAATGTATTAATATAGTATTTAGTCATATCGGCCTACACATGTTTTACATAGTTATTAATAGTTCTGGTACTGGTGGCAGTCAGTTCCTTCATAGGACTGATCATTGCTTTACCTTTTATACTCAGTTGTATTTCCTTTATTTAAGTTTAGGCGGGTAGTTAGTTTAATTTGACTGAGCCCGTGTCTGGTTCAGTTTCCTTCTAAATAAAGACCAAGTTTCTGAAGTGCAGAATGGGAACCCCTCCCCCTGCAACCTAGTAAAGTTACATTGGGTTATGCGGGAGCCTTGGTGGTGCTTCGTCTGTGTGGAGCTGGAGCGATCTTCAGTCGAGCTGCGAACCGCATTCAAAGGAAGGGGGAGGAAAAGTCTGGGCAGGGAATCATGGGAGCGTCCTTCGACCATCGTGATGGCGGCAAAAAGTCCAGCTGCCAGGCTGGGGGACCTTTTCGTGGAGACACTGCTGGAATCCGATGGTAGGATAACTACGTTTACTGTTAGTAATTGCTTTGTGACTGGTAAGTAATTTATTCATATAGTCGAATGACCGTATAGTTATAGTCAATAATGGTAACGGACGAACGGTCTATATTGGCATTTCAGGGTTGGACAATAACCATTGTGTAATAATTACAGTCGTGCGGACTTTATTTCAGTTTCGTTATTACCTTTGAGTTTGTCAGTTCTGCTATCTACTTGCGAATTAAACTTTCGATTGGCATCGTGGCTTCTAACGGAGTCCCTCAGCAAACCGGAGTGTAAAGGTATTAGGTCCGTGAGTGACCGGGTAATTACCTAATCAACGGTTATGAGCCGCTGGGGAAGCGAATTTCGGCACCATGCGATTAGCATGAGACGATTGATGTCTCACAGACCGGTGTTTAGCGGTCTCACAGACCGGTGTTTAGCGGAAACAAAAAGGATTTACAGAGTTGCTATTATCAGATAGAGGTGTATGCCTACGGTATTAGCACAACCCTCGGGGATATGTTTCATGATGCTTTCCAAGACCATAAAGCGGCAAAAACAAAGTATGGTTTTGATAGAGACAGGATGAGAAAAGCAGAAGAAATGGAAGAACCGAGAGAACCACACGAGGTGGACACACCGGAGGGATCAGACGAAGAAAATGAAACAGAGACACAACAACCACGACAACAGAGACAGAGAGGTAGCCAAACACCACAAGACCAGAAGACAACGACAGAGAATCCTGCCAACTGGAAAGACCTCACAAAGGAAGAGAAGAATGCTTGGGAGGAAAGAGCGAACAGAAAGAAGAAAAGAGCGATGACAAGAACCAACAAGGATGTGTACTTGCTGAGAAAGAAGAGATACAGAGACGAGCAGCAGTATCGCATCGCTGCAGAATGTTCCAACTTCTCGCTACGATAGCATTCTCGGAATCTAAAGTAATTCAATTTCTTCGCAGCAAAAAGGTTCATCGCCCGTTTGAGAAAGTCGGCATTGTCAAAGAAAAATACGGTAATCTAAGTGGTGCGGCGAGATATATAGAGGAGAAAGCACTTAAAGAGATGAGACCGAGACCGACAGAGGATATGGATGAGTATCTAACACAACATCTACTGCAGAAGAACAGGCTAGAGGCCCTAAGAGGGAAGCCTTTTGAGCCAGAGGAAGCAGTAAATGGATTGTTAGAGAAGCTAGCAGAGCATGAGGCCTATGGGCCTGCATACCTCAACGATCATTATAGATTAGCAGCAGCGAGCAGGCCAACCAATGATGATATGGTAGAGTCGGCAAGAGAAATTTACGTGTTATGGGAAGCAAAGCAAAAGAGGCTCAGAAAGGAACGTAGAAGGAGAAAGAGAGGAAGGGAGAGGGTAAGGGAGCGAATCTACTGCTAGGAGAGGGAGAGGGAGGAGAGAAAGGAGGAAAGAGAGAAACATAAGAAATGGACAAAGAACGTGAAAGGGAAAAAGGGCGAAGGTAATGGGAATAGTGATAGTTCAGAGCAGGAATGGTGGCTCACGGCAACATGCTACAACTGCTACCAAACTGGACACACTAAGGCTTAGCGATTTTGCCCAAACTCAAGTCAAACCCCAAACGAACCAGTTCAGAGTTCTCTCACTCTAACTCCTCAAAAGAAAAGCAATGAGACAAGAATGGCAAGTTTCGAAAGAAGGAGCCAAAGGAGTTACTCTAATGAGGGGAGAAGTAGGAGAGGAGGGTGAAGAGGAAGAAGGAGATAAGTCTGAGGGGGAAGACAGCTCTGAAGAGGAAGAGTACGAGCTAGTCATTATGGAGGGTGGAGAGGATGCAATGGAGGGAAACATTGAAAGTGGGGAAAGAATAATTGCTCGTGAAGCTGAGCAAGAGGGCGAGGAGTAAAGTGAGCCCCAAACGGAGAAAAGTGACAATAAACCCTTGGAACAACCCGCTAGAGCCCGTGGGGGGGGGGGGGGGGGAACTGTTGAGTGCTCCATTGGCTCGAAGCACACTCCGAGACAGACCCCACAACCCCCCACAACGCACTCTCACTAGTGCTTAACACCCCAACACCTCTACTACAACAACTCCTGCCCTCACCACCTCACCACCCACGCAACGCGTGCAACCCTCACCATTGCAACCAAAACCCTCTCAATCAAAAGTGAAAGAGAAACGGAAAGAACAAGAGAAACCGACACCCACACCCTCTCAGAACTCTAGACAGACGAAGAAAGAATCACCACATCCCACTACATCCACTCCTCAGAGCAACACAACAGGCCCACTAACCATTCGTTGTCAAGGGCTTAAATGGAAGGGAGAGCAGTGTGGGGTTAAAGTTCCGTTATCGTTGCGTTCCGCTTTAAGTGAGGATAAGAACAAAGAAACTTTAACGAGTTTAGTGGCCCAGACATCCGAACTCGTCAGTGTGATGGAGGGGGGAAAGGTCTAGGCTCAAATATTCAGTACTCAAGTTTCCGAAAACAGTAACGGCGGCTCTGATGAACTACTTAGAACTCAGAACAGCCGCACCGAAAAACTTGAGGACTGAAAACAACATTAACAAACACCTCCACCATTTGAGCCTTAGAGATTCCCCGACCCCCCCAATAGCCTTCTGTTCGGCCACCAACTCAGCCATCCTCGCGCCCACGTAGAGGCGGAAACAAGCCGAAGACCAACGCCCAGCGCGCATGTGGTTGTTGTGGTTGTTGTTGTTGTTGTTGTTGTTGTTGTTGTTGTTGTGGTTGATGTTGTTGTTGTTGTTGTTGCTGTTGTTGTTGTTGTTGTTGTTGTAGTCGTTGTTGTTGTTGTTGTTGTAGTCGTTGTTGTTGTTGTAGTGGTAGTTGTAGTTGTAGTTGTAGTTGTTGTAGTTATAGTTGTTGTAGTTATAGTTGTTGTAGTTGTTGTTCTAGTTGTTGTAGTTGTTGTTGTAGTTGTTGTTGTAGTTGTTGTTGTTGTAGTTGTTGTTGTTGTTGAGGAGAAGAGGTAGTAGAGGAGGACGAAGAAGAAGCACTAGGGCAAGATTGAGAGAGATAAAAGGAAGAGAAAAAAGAAAGGGGAGGTGAAGAAGGACAAGTACCAGAAGGAGAAACGATAGGTGACACATGTAGTATAGGAAAAGAAGAATGAAGCACTTAAGCTTTTTCAGAAAGGGCAGAGCTAGAAGGGAGACGACAGTCTATTGCTGAAGAGGAGCTCCGACTAGCAATTGGACTAGTGGAAGAAGAAGGAGAAGAGGTAGAAGCAACTGAGCAAGCTGTTGGTAACTGAAACGAAGACTGGAAAAAAGTGGTGTCGGTGGGTCCAGCAGTGTAAGTGGCACCGAGGCCAGAGTTGTAGTCCAACGGGAGTCGAAGTGAGAACTAAGGTTGCTGAAAAGCGAATTGCCAGACTGAGAAACTGCAACGCTGGTCGTGTGCTCGCGACCACCTGGATTCCAGGTTTTGCGAGCCCCTTCAGAAATAGAAAGGGCAGTGGAAGAAGAAGTCCCACCTGAGGGGACTTGCCAATGATTGACCCTGAGAGCTACTTGCTCCACTGAAGTGCTTTCACTCTCAGGGCTCCTTCACTTTCCGGCCTTCCGTTTGCCCCACTTCCCATTGTCGCCGTCTGGGCAATCTGCACGTTTGTGGACTCTGTTGCTTGGACACACTGGACACTGATGTAGAAAACGGCAGTCATCCTTGTAGCTGCAGTCTAGGGTCTGCCCAGTTGAAGCAAACTTTCCTTGACTTCTGGTTCTGCTGTCTCGCCTGGTTGCTACCACGTGTGTTGTTGGCGTTGCGAGAAGACTTGGAGGTGCCTTGGTAACTTGATTGGTTGGATGTTGGGGAAGAAACGACAGGTTCGAGGATAGCCGTGGCAAGAACAAAAGGGAGGGTGCCCTTCTGCCACTGTCCCAATTTGCTCCTGCCACGAGTTGTTTTATCCCATCTCATTACTGAAGACAAGCTGTTTTTCCTTACAAGCAACTCCAAGTAACGATAATGTTCCCACATGTCTTCTGCATGTTGGGGGTGGTTTTTGGAGTACGACACGATGAGCTTCCGAACTAAATCTAAAAAGGATTCAACTCGAATAGAGCAGCTGTCATAGACCACCTAGGACGCTTCACGTACATAGGATGTCTACTCCAGGTAGGTTGCAAGGTGTACTCAGCTGGTGGTAGATCAATCACTTTTCTTCCATAGTCCACCACATACACCCACCACGTGCGCGCCGGCCACACAGGTGGAACTAACACAGCCGCCGCACGCGCATTCATTAAATATTCAATCGCACTTGTAATCCTGTTGAAGTCAGGGACATACACCAGTCCACCATCTCTTATATAGTCAGGTGCGTTAGCCATCACCATCTCGTACACATCCCTTCTCATGTAGATATCTTTCATAGACAGCGCCTTCGACGCGCCGTCAGCTTCACTGTTCAGGTCCCTTGGGATCCGGTTCCAGACTGCCTTGATATCATACGCATTCAAAATAGTCCATATCTGCTTGATAATGTCATTCTGAACCGGAATAGGTCCGCCGCCGTTGATTAAGTTCCTCACGGCAGGCAATGAGTCTAAGTCAAATCTCACACACTTATGTCCCAACTTCTCACCAAACTCACTTAGCAAAGAAATGACACCATGCAGCTCCCGTAATGTTGATGATGTGCCCACTAGGTGGCCCGGTAGCGAGATGGTAAGTTTGTCACCCCCATACACGACACCAGTAGCTAGCTCACCTGTGTGTACCCGCACAAACATATCTTCCTCATAGTTAACTATCGGTCGCTTACATCTCGACTGATAACCCAGTCACTCCTCCCAAAATTCAACCTCAGCTTTCGCGCCCGCATCAATTATTACATACTCAGCAGCACGCACCCGCGCTGTATTCATACAGTCATATAGAGAGCGGGTCCAAGCCTGTGCCGGCTCCAATGCGATCGATAGCGAGACTATTCCACCCACCTCTCGCTCTAGCTCCTCTAGCTTAATAAAGCTCCTTCCTTCAGCCTAGCATTGAATTCTGCCCACATATTATGTATGAGTGCCCGCTTGTGGTCAGGCACCTCATATGTCATCCCCTTAGTGTTAATCATAACACCCAAAAATTTCACAACAAACTCACCCTCCCATCTGCACTTCTCATTTAATCCCCATCCAAGAATAGTCAGAAAAAGTCTCACACAACTCGCCAGTCATTCATAACTGTACCTGGCGCACTCCACAGAAAGTCGTCAAGGTAGGCTAGCACCAGTACGCCCAAAAATCTCAGAAACGTAACCATAGGTCGGGTGGTTTTGTGAAACCAAAAGGGAGCATTCCTAAGTCCGAATGTCATAACATTTGAGGTGCAGTATTTCCCTTTATGGAAAAAGCCAATGAATTTTCTCGCACTCTCTGACATCCTTAGGGAGTAATATGCAGATGCTAAATCTGTCACAATCATGAAAAAATCCTCTCTTACTACCTTGTCTGAATCTCTCTTCAGTGTCTCCAATCTGAACTGGTTGACCGCATTGAACTTGCCTAGATATCTCTTGTCGTGACATACCCTTGCCTTTCTCACGCCGAGCGGGTCTATCTCCACCTGCATCAGTTCGACCAACCATAGGATTTCGGGCTCTTCTTCCTCAAAGTTACCTAATGCTACATTTTTGCGCTCAAACTCATCGACCAGTTGCTCATTCGCAAAGTACGTTGGATGATTACGAAAAAAATTTCGTTCAGGAATGTGTTGTCCTTCAAATCTAAAATCAAGCTCATACGCAATCCAGGAAATGAAAACACTTGAAGCCCCCATCGCCTTCCAATAGCCAAGCTGTCTCCTTAGCTTATCAGGCCCGGCCGATGTGTCTGCCCATGTGTTTCCTTTATTGAGCTCGCTTCCTAACTTTATCATAGCCTCAAGCGCCTGCCGCAGTGTCATGTCCCGATACAGATCAAGGCTTACCTGCGGTTGTCTGATCAGATTCTCAACGAACTCGATTCTGTCCTTAGCATCTACTGTAGTTGGTAGGCCCGGGCAAGACGAATAAGTGTGAAACTTTTGTTTGCAAAAACTGCACACCATGCCTTGCAGTTGATCATACCACACGCAACGTTTCGGGAACTGGCCAAGTGACTGCCTTATCATCTCCACCGGTTCATTAATACTGCCGTATTTCAGGCATATCAGCCCCTCGGTCCGGATAATATACTTCAAGAGTCGACATTGCCAATCAAGTGCCCTATATATATATATATATATAAAGATTTAATAATCTAATCCGGACTGTCAGCAGAATTAATATTAATGTATAAAATATTTCCAAGTTTGAAAAGAAAACTGCTTTGATAAACTTAATACCAAGCCACCTATAGGTCGACCAGTCTCGACCATATATCAATTCAAGCGGCTCCTACGTTACTGAACCGATACTGAGCCAAATAACATTATCACTGCTTTACCAGACAAGTAGCAATCATACACATCAGTAATGTTCCTTTACCTGCGAGCGGGCATGTTGCGCCACGGGCGCGACGGTCGCGCGGGCTCCACCAACATTGCGGGGGTCACGCATCTCATCACGGTCACGCTTGGGAAGCGGGTATTTCGGGGACAGATGATCATATTCCCCACAGTTGTAGCATCTGAACGATGATAGATCCTTCGCAGCCGATGCTCCTCCCAGCTTCTTCCTCTTGAGTAGTGTGCACGCAGGCGTAAAGTACTCCTCCACGTCGTCCCAGACGGCGGAGTCGACCTTCTTGGCGTGCGCCTTGGCGATCTTGAGTGCATCCTCCACACCGTAGCCAGCGGAGCGAGTCTTGAAATACTTGACCACGGCCGCAATCAGCACACCAAGGTCCTCAAACTTGGACTCACCACCATTGTAAGTAGTAAGTAGCGCCAGTATCATCGAACAAGCAGCCTTTTCCTCAACTGCTTCCAGCATCATGGGCAGGCTTGAGTCGGTAGATAGTTCTGACCTTTTCTGGCTCTTCGCCATGTCCAGTACGGCCGCAAGTATCTGCTCCATCCTGCCCGGGTGATGCCAGCACCATCCACCTTCTGCAGGCTCTGCTCCTCGTGGCGGGTGCAGTAGTCTTGACCAGGGCTTGTCTCGCTAAGACAGCCTAACACACATACAACACATGTAC
Source organism: Paulinella micropora (assembly GCA_019918135.1). Taxonomy (NCBI): domain Eukaryota; phylum Cercozoa; class Imbricatea; order Euglyphida; family Paulinellidae; genus Paulinella; species Paulinella micropora. The sequence goes on along the minus strand of WBZZ01002236.1, from coordinate 146,787 downwards.
ATCATTAGTAATCACCTTGCAACACAGGCTATCTGTTACCCTTGTAATCACAAACTGTACGACTCGCCCCTCCCCCAGCCATGAAAGCTTGCATTAGTGCACCCATTTGAGATGCATCAATATCACGGGCGTGTGTACGGTGCTCCCGCCCGCTGCGCCCACACCAGTGGGGACACCGATGTGCCCAGCCGCAGCGGGTGCGGTGACTCCATGATGACCCGAAGCGACCAACCCTGCTCCCACAACTGCCGGAGCTGACGCACCTGCAACGACTATTCCACCAGCAGCTGGCGAGCCGACTGACGGCACAAGCAACGCCGGTCCAGACGAGTGCAGGGAGGTGGAGGTATCTCCACCTGTTGCCGAAGTCGAAGTGGACGGTACCGAGGTGCTCTGTACCCCAACCACGAATCACGGTGGGGGACAGGGTGCTCTTGGGGAAGATGCTGAGTTCCCAACCGCCGCACTGGCTGCCGCCATGATGGTCGATAACACACTGGATGAAGCAGCCGATGTTGCCGCCCTACGCTTTGCTGCTCTTGCTTCTCCAGGGACATCACTTGACATTAGTGGTAGCAAAGAAAGGAAATAAAAAGTTCCAAAACAAGAATTTCTCTTCTTGTGTTCGAGGAACTTGCGAAAGTGACGAGAACACTAAGCACATAAATTCACATATTTTATTACTTGCGCGACACATGTCGCAACTTTTTCTAGTTGTAGCAATCCTTTAGTTCTGATAGATCCAAATTGCTAGAAATAAGCTAATTCCAGAAATTCGTAATTCAATCTTAGGCCTGATGTGCCAAATTGGACCAAAAATTACAATATAATTGGCAATTAAGTAGTATAGGGTGCCACTTCCGGACAGTGGTTCAGTGCAGTTTCTCTAGAGAAACCACACTAAGAGCCGTTCTTGACTACTTTACACAAAAAGTCAGGGTGTCGCGAGTGCCAACTTTTTACACCTTCGCTCCCTTATCCTCACCTTTCTCGTCTCTGGTGTGAGAAGTGTTTTCCCACTAAGAGCCGTTATTTAATTTTTAGGCTACCTATTTATAACAAAATACATACAAACAAAAGAAAGAAAAACGGCTATCTATCGATATTTGAAAGCCGACCGCTACGCTTGTCGTTTTCAAACATCGTTTTAAAAAAATTAATTATTTTAAAGAAATAATATATTTGTATTATATATAGAGAGAAATGACAACCTTGAAAATTTACAAAATCTTTAATGCTGAAGACCAAACCGACAAGGAATATTACATTGGAAGCACAACTCAAAAAAGATTATCAAGCAGGTTCAGTCATCATAAATTACTCTGCAAGAAAGGAATTAATAGAAAGTTATACAATCATATGAACAATAAAGAACTTCAAAATTTTAAGTGTGTTTTAATTCATGAAGAAATAATTGAAAATTACAACATTGATAAACAAAGAGCGGTTGAACAGAAATATATAGATGAATTGAAACCTACATTAAATTTAAATAATGCTATGGGTGCTAATATTACTGATGGAAAAAGAGAGCGGCATAAATTTGAGGAACGAGGTTTTAAAGATGAGAACGAAAGGAAACGAATAGAATATCAAAAACAATACCACAAGCAATATCATAAACAATATTATGAAAAAGAAAGTAAGAAAGTTAGAGAGTATCAAAAGCAATACTGGGCAATAAACAAAAACATTTTAAATTGTAAGCAAAAAGAGAGGTTTGATAAAATAAGAGAGAGTAAAAAATATTATTGTGAGTTATGTAATTTTATAGGGGTATCTAAATCAGCACTTATTACACACAATAACTCCAAAAGACATATTTCAAAAAATGAAAAAATTTAATTTCTATTTAAATGATTGAAAATATATAAATATAAAAAAAATTCTATTTCATATTTAATTTAGAAAAAAAAATTAACCCACTGATATATTATCAAACATGGAGACACACACGTATAACGGCAAGGTCTACAGGTTGGATAGATTAAGGGAATATAAGATAAATTACGAAATCAAGTCTGTCAGGGGTCGGGATGTGCTATATATCAAACCGAAGGGAAGGGGGTATAAAATTGATACACCGACCGCCCGCAACTACTTGAACCAAGTAAGAGGTGCAGTGTATTTCGAACACCATGCTATACCAATAGCGCCACCTTTACCTACGATTGAAGAAAAAAAAGAACTGAAAGAAAATTACAGAGACTTGTTGAGGTATGGTAATTATGATATCACGAGGGACGATAGCAAGGAACACGAACTAGGAATAAATGAAAGCCGATATGCGGTAAGGATTAACGGCAACTTCCGATCATTTACGATGCGCGATGTAATAAGATTTATTGAGATTGTATTGAACGACTTTGTAAGACGACAATCACCCGCAGATAAAGTTAGCCTAGGTATTGAGTTTGTGGATTACTATGGAAAAGTATCAACAGGCTTACACAAAGTTAATCAAATCTCGGTTGAAAAGGTTTTAGAAAGATTGTCAGCAATATTTCACAGCAACGAAAGTCTTTACATGGACGAGAACGGGATAAACTTTGATAAATTAAAATTTGTGTTGAAATCTGTTAAAATGCCGACGGGCGGGACAAGGCTACAGGTTTTGAACAAATTGGATATCTACAGAAAGAAAGGAGTAATCTGTATTACAAACAGCGATAGCTTATGCTTAGCACGAGCAATCGTTGTAGTCCAAGCAAAAATTGAAAAACACCGAAAATTATCGCAAATTATGCGAGGAAGAAAGATACAGCAGGAAATGGCAGAGGCTTTACACGATGAAGCAAAAGTCATTAAGGATGTGTGTGGGATACCAGAAATTAATACATTTCCTAATCACATTAAATACAATCTGGTTATCGTTGAATTCCCTGACAAAATCATTTATAAAACAGAACTACTTGATGCGAACCGCGAAAGGCTTACTAACCTTCACATTCTAAAGACTGAAGGACATTGCGATGCCATATTAACTAACATGAAGTCTATGCCAGGAAAAAGAATTTCTGTGAGTTATGTCTAAGAGGGTATATGGAAAGACACGCCTGTGAAGCCAAATGTAGTATTTGTGAAACCAAGGGTTGTAAGGGAATAAAGACAAGAGCCAGTGGAAAGAATGTGAGAAGTGTAATAGAAAGTTTCCAAACACTGAATGCTTTAATAACCACAGGACGACGAACTGCGATGTTAAAGCGAAATGTAAATCGTGCGGTCTTAATTACAGGAAGAACGATGAACACAAATGCGGATATGCGAAATGCAGAAATTGTAAGGAACTGAAACCGCTTGAACACCAATGTGAAATAGTCCAAAAAGAAATCTTACCGCCTTCAGAGCAATACATATTCTTTGACTTTGAAGCGACACAGGACACAGGCGAGCACATTGTTAATCATGCTGAAAGCCAGTATTACGATGCGAAGGAACCGCCAGTAATTCACAAGAACATTCAAGATTTCTGTAAGTGGGTTTTTGACACTAAGCACAGCAGATTTACATTTATCGCACACAATGCCCGCGATTATGATTGTCAGTTTATTCTTAAGTGGTTGGTTGATAATGGTCAAACTCCAATTGTAATTTGGGAGGGCGGTAAGATTATGATGATGACACTTAAGAAGTATCGCTTTATAGACAGCCTAAGTTTTCTTACGATGCCATTGTCAGACTTTCCAAAGACATTCGGGCTTACGGAACTTAAGAAAGGTTTCTTCCCGCGCTTTTTCAATACTGCAAAAAATAAAAACTATGTCGGGGTAATGCCCCATAAGAAACATTATGGCTACGACACGATGTGAGGAGATAAACAAAAGGAATTTCTTGAATGGTATGACGAACAAGTGAAAGCACATAACCAATTTGATATGGCAAAGGAAATCGCAGAGTATTGTCATTCAGATGTTGATATACTGAGGAAGGGTTGTATAGATTTTAGAAATCAGTTCCTAGAGTTTGGTATTGACCCTTTTCAATATACAACTATCGCGAGTTGTGTTATGGCTCTGTATCGTGTTAAGTTTATGCCAGAAAATTCAATTGCAATATTGAAAGCCGAAAAATCAAACAGGATGACTTCTAGGGCTTGTGTAGAATGGCTAGCATACAGAAGCAGACTGGATAAGACAGATATTAAGCACGCATTCAACGGAGGTGAAAAAATGTTTCAACTCGGGCAATCTCGTGTGTATGTAGATGGATGGGACGAGAAAAACAAAACCGCTTATGAGTTTTACGGGTGTCATTGGCACGGATGTGATAAGTGTTGGAATAGCAATGCTCTGAATGTGAAGAAGAATAAGACAATGGGCGAACTATATAAGGAAACAATTAGAAGAGAAAAACAACTTAACGAACAAGCGAAAGTAATAAGTATCTGGGAGTGCGAATGGAGCCTGATGAAAACCAGTGAAAGACTGGCTGAGGATACAAACGAACGAATTACTGAACAAGAAGGACTAAACCCACGAGAGGCAATGTTTGGAGATAGAGTGAATGCTCTGAAATTATATTGGAAATCACGACATGATAACGAGTATGCGAAATATATTGACATATGCTCACTTTATCCGACCGTGATGTATTACGACCTTTATCCAAGCGGACACCATATCATAATACGACCAAGCAACGAGGAGGAAAGAAATGAGATGAAAAATAAAATTATAAACAGAGAATATTTTGGAGTGGCTAAGGTTAAGATGCTACCACCGAGAGGCTTACTACACCCAGTCTTACCGAAGGCGGATAGAGGTAAGATGATGTATTACTTATGCGATAAGTGTGGAATGACTGAGCAACACGGCGAATGTAAGCACACAGATAAAGAACGAGCAATAACAGGCACATGGGCAACTCCAGAAATTTACAAGGCCTTAGACAAACGGTATAAGTTAATAAATATATATGGAGTATGGAACTGGAAAGAACAAAGCAGTAGTTTATTCAAAGAATATATAAAGACATTCTTGAAAGTAAAACAAGAGTCCAGCGGATATCCCGCGGGATGTAATACGGAAGCAGAAAAGCAAAATTACATAAACAGCATGGAAATCAAAATGGGAGTTAAGATGGATGAAAGCAAAATATTCAAAAACGAAGGACGGAGAGCAGTGGCTAAGTTGTGCTTGAACTCTCTATGGGGCAAGTTTGGACAAAAACAAAATAAAACACAGAACAAAATGATAAAGGATAAAGAAACCTTATACAAACTATTGAACGATAAATCAGTGGATAATATAAATATTAACATAATTAACGACCAAATTGTAGAAGCCAGTTATGACTTAAAACAGGATGCGGTGAGCGACCCGATTAAAACAAATATTGTAGTTGCTTTATTTACTACATGCCACCCAAGAATGAGACTTTACAATATGATGGATATATTAGGTAATAGGATATTGTATCATGACACAGACAGCGTAATATATACGACTAACAAAGAAATTAATCAGGTAGATGTAGAGACAGGCGATTTACTGGAGATTGGACTGATGAATTAAAAGGAGCGAAAATAAAAACCTTTGTTGGAGGTGCGCCGAAATGTTATGGATACTTATTAGATAATGGTAAAGCCAGTATGAAAGTAAAAGGATTTAGTATGAACTATGAAACGAAAAAAGCATTGAATTTACCAAATATGTTAAGTGTGATAAGTTGCGGGCTAGGTATTACGAACACTGAATTATTTGAGAATGGTAAAAATGAACTTGCTGAATTCTTGGAGACTGATGAAGAATTACGGATTGCTAAGCGAATTGAGAAGTCTGGAAAAGTAGTTAATAGAAAACAACAAGATAACACGAGACAAACAAAAGAAAAAAATAACAACCGAATACTTAGAAAACATATTTAGTTTTACATTTACGAAAAGACAAGTTATCGGAATTGTAGAGAATGCGATTGAAACTAGACCTTTTGGATATTAAAAAAATAAAATATTAAATATTTAATTTTTTTCCATAATTTTTTTTTACCAATCTATATAGACCAATGACCACCCTCACCAGTATCTGAAAAATTTGGACGACTTTCAATTGAGAAGAATAAGGAATTCTTTTCAGTAAGAGATGTCCAACAGATGATTGATGAAGAAATTAAGGCGATTGAAAAAAGTAGAGAAGGGAAGCCAACTGATGTTTTTCCATTTGGTAAGTATCGCGGAAGGAAGGTTTCAGATATTGCTACCATTGATAAGCCATATCTTGAATGGGTTATGAACTGATGTGGGACAAGCGAGAGGCAGGCAGCGATCTTACTGATGGCCTGCGAGTCATCCTAAGACAAGTCTTTGGAACTAAGGAGTTCCCAAGATGGGTAGCCCTTGATGATGCGCATTATAATCTGCTTCGGAGAAGGTTGCTCAGCTGCAACAACCGCCTTCGGTTGTACCGCAGCAAGTTGGTCAGTGGCATGTCCCCTCGCTGCTTCTGTTGTCATGATGATGTCAATGAGTCCCTTGCGCACTTCTTATGGGATTGCCCCATGCATGAGGGGAGACGTAAGCAGCTGTTGCTGAGTATGCAGAGGCTCGGTGGCATGGCTGTGGGGGGTGCTGAGGGGGATGGAGGGAGTGAGGAGGGTGGTGAGGTCGTAGGCGGTGAGGTTGTGGTGGAGGATGTGGTGGAGGATGTGTTGCTTGGGCGGGAGCGGGAGGGCTCTGTGCGGCAGAGTTGGGATGATATGTCGCCGTGGATCAATCACGATTGTTTTGTAAGCTTTTTCAGGGGAAGTCGCGCTTCCGCAGTAGCTTTAGGCTTGCTGCGTTGTTAGGGGT
>WBZZ01002236.1:0-127500 GCA_019918135.1 Paulinella micropora | reverse complement strand
ATTATTATTATTATTATTATTATTATTATTATTATTATTTACGCAAACACTCTAGTAATAAAATACTTACCACTCGTAGAAGCTGAGTATGAAGCAGAAGAGATGGAACTGAAGTGCTATCAAATATGTATATTAACAAAAGCGGTACACAACTTATTATTAAAATTATCATCGTCATTATCTCAGTTTATCATTATTAATATATATTACAACTTCATATATATCATCTTATGAGTATTCAATTCTATCTAAGTCTCTCCTAGGCTCTCTCTCTCTCTCTCTCATGCTCTCTCTCTTTCAAGATGCAGCTTGGTAACGACTTTCTAGGTAGAATGGAAAGTGTTCCAAATCTTTCCAAAACTGTAAAATTAATTGAAGATATAGGTCTTAATATCATACACATCTCATACCCCTCCTCCTAACCCTTCCCATATCCCTCATCATTATTATTATATTGTATTATTATTTATGCAAGCACTGTTTTACTGAATAGAATACTTGTCACTATTATTATTATTATTATTATTATTATTATTATTATTATTCATCTGGGCCCTGTCGCCAGTTCGATTCCCGTCGGTGCCACCAGTATTTTCATTGAACATACCGATCCGTCTGGACCAGTATTTTCATTGAACATACCGGCCCGTCTGGAAGTGTTGGAACTGCCCTTGCGGGGGTGTCATTAGAGCTTATCGTCAATTCTTCGTACTCCCCTCACGGGTGAGACGATGGAGGCGCATGTGCAGAAATGCATCAGCCATTGACAGAGAAGCACTATTGTTATTATTATTATTATTATTATTATTATTATTATTATTATTATTATTATTATTATTATTATTTGGACACCGTGATAGCCCAGTGGTCAAGTTCTACCATCTGGGCCCTGTCGCCAGTTCGATTCCCGTCGGTGCCACCAGTATCTTCATTGAACATACCGGTCCGTCTGGAAGTGTTGGAACTGCACGTGCGGGGGTGTCATTAGAGCCTATCGTCAATTCTTCGTACTCCCCTCACGGGTGAGACGATGGAGGCGCATGTGCAGATTTGCATCAGCCATTGACAGAGAAGCACTATCATTATTATTATTATTATTATTATTTGGACACCGTGATAGCCCAGTGGTCAAGTTCTACCATCTGGGCCCTGTCGCCAGTTCGATTCCAGTCGGTGCCACCAGTATTTTCATTGAACATACCGGTCCGTCTGGAAGTGTTGGAACTGCCCTTGCGGGGGTGTCATTAGAGCCTATCGTCAATTCTTCGTACTCCCCTCACGGGTGAGACGATGGAGGCGCATGTGCAGAAATGCATCAGCCATTGACAGAGAAGCACTATTATTATTATTATTATTATTATTATTATTATTATTATTATTATTATTATTATTATTATGGACACCGTGATAGCCCAGTGGTCAAGTTCTACCATCTGGGCCCTGTCGCCAGTTCGATTCCCGTCGGTGCCACCAGTATTTTCATTGAACATACCGGTCTATTTCTGGACCAGTATTTTCATTGAACATACCGGCCCGTCTGGAAGTGTTGGAACTGCCCTTGCGGGGGTGTCATTAGAGCTTATCGTCAATTCTTCGTACTCCTCTCACGGGTGAGACGATGGAGGCGCATGTGCAGAAATGCATCAGCCATTGACAGAGAAGCACTATTATTATTATTATTATTATTATTATTATTATTATTATTATTATTATTATTATTATTATTATTATTATTATTATTAATAGTGGCACCGCGATAGCCCAGTCGTTAAGGTCTACCATCTGGGACCTGTCGCCAGTTCGATTCCCGTCGGTGCTAGTATTTTCAAAGGATATTTTCTTTGAAAGTATTGGTCCTGTCTGAAGCTAGTTAAGGCTGCTTGGAGCTGCCTTGCGGGGGTGTCAGTAGAGCCTATTGTCAAATCGAGTCTTCGTACTCCCCTCGCGGGTGAGACGATGGAGGCACATGTGCAGAAATGCATTCGCCATTGACTGAGAAGCACTATTATTATTATTAATATTATTATTATTAATAGTGGCACCGCGATAGCCCAGTGGTTAAGGTCTACCATCTGGGACCTGTCGCCAGTTCGATTCCCGTCGGTGCCAGTATTTTTAAAGGATATTTTCTTTGAAAGTATTGGTCTGTCTGGAAGGCTTGGAGCTGCCTTGCGGGTGTGTCAGTAGAGCCTATCGTCAAATCTTCGTACTCCCCTCGCGGGTGAGACGATGGAGGCACATGTGCAGAAATGCATTCGCCATTGACTGAGAAGCACTATTATTTTTAATATTATTGTTAATATTATTTTTATTTTTTACACACACTATAGTAATAAAATACTTACCACTCGTAGAAGCCGAGTATGAAGCAGAAGAGATCAGCAATGATCAGTCACCTGGCAATGGAGTGGTATCAAAGATGTATTAATATAAAAGCGGGAACCAACTTATTATTAAAATAATCATCATCATTATCTCAGTTTATTATATCATTATTGATACCACTGTCCCATACCACTGTCTCATATCCCTGTCTCATATCACTGTCTCATACCTGTCTCATACCCGAGGTATGATATCCCTGTCCCATACCCCTGTCTCATACCCGGGGTATGATACCCCTGTGCCAAACGATACCCCCCCCCCCCCCATACTCAGGTATGATACCCCTATTTCATACCACTGTCCAATACATCGGGGGGGATATTTGGGCGGGGGGGGGGTATCATACTCCAGGGGTATGGGGGGGGTATGATGGGTATGAGGGGGTATGAGGGGGGTATGCATACCCCAGGGTATCATACCCGGGTATCATACCCGGGTATCGTTTGGCTGTGCTGGCTCCAGTCCTCGTTGCGGGCGCTTGTTCGTGGCGCAGGTTTGGATGACTCTCTTTACGCTTCGCATAGCTTGCGCATTGGTGGCGCTACGTCTCTAGCTATGCTAGGTATAAGCCCCAATACTATCCGCCATATGGGTAGATGGAAGAGTCTCTACTACCAGTTATATGTACGTATTACCGATGACGCTGTGCGCGCTGCGCAGGCTGGGTTAGGTGCGTTAGGTGGGGTGCAGGTGCGGGTTAGGCGAGGATTAGGCTGGCAGGCGGAGATGTTTAGCGGCTGGCCTGTTGAACGAGCCATCGCGTGGTCTGAGGCTGACCTCGAGGATGTGGCTGCTCGTTTCAACGGCCAGTATGGCGGTCGTTAACGTTAGCCGTGCGTTTGCCGGTATCGATGGTCTATGGTTGGCTGATGATGTCACTGATTTAACTCTAAAACAAGTTTCAATCAATAAGCAGACAATTTAATTGATCCAGAACAGTTTTTCCATCTGCATAGTTAGTGGATAGCTATAACAGCTCAGGATAGAAGCAGTACAGCTGTAATGCAGAAGTATATAGCGCGAAGTCAAGGATATTAGTTTTGGGTGCGGTGCCATGATTTATTTAGCATGATACGGTGGTATATTGTGATCTAATGATTATGTGCAGGTTAGCATTAGCGTTTAGTTTGGCGTTTTTGACATGGTTTGCTGTGTGTTTTGCAGCGGGGTTGTACGCCTTGCACGACATCAGTCCGACCTAATGTCATGTACTAATTTTCTGGTGTGCCTTTGCATAGCGATGTTTGGTGATGAATGACTGTATGTTGAAACATGAGCAGGGATGTTTTGCGCGTATTTGTATGGTCTTTTGTCATGGTGGGGATAATTGCAACGCCAAACATCATGAAAGTGGTCCGGCCGGGATGGGCCGCGAGGCCCGACCGGTCTTCCGCCAGCCAGTCGCATTTCGTCAGTGCAGTCTCCGGTCCGGGCCGGCCGCCGGCACAACACTGACAGCTCCCAGCTGTGGTGTTGAGCCAGGCCGGGCCGTACCACGACCGTTTCGTCTTCAATTCAGTCAGAGCGAGTCTTAGCCAGTAGTTCTCTAGGCTGGTTCTCAGCTTTTTTCATACTCTACTTCGAAGCATTTTTTTCCCCCTTTTCCTCCTCTCTCTTTGTCTTTTTACCTTTCCCTGGTTTTCGCTCGGTTTGTTGGCGGTCGTTAGCCGCCAAACATCATTAAAGTGGTCCGGCCGGGATGGGCCGCGAGGCCCGACCGGTCTTCCGCCAGCCAGTCGCATTTCATCAGTGCAGTCTCCGGTCCGGGCCGGCCGCCGGCACAACACGGTAGGGGATTTCGATCCTGTGACCTGTCAGTATAAGTTTAAGACTGTGCAGACAGCGGAGGCAAATTATGAAAGCAAGTCGCATTCGCTGTCCTACCAATCTGCATTCTGGACGGCTACAATGGACCCTGCTACGACTGCGGATGCTGGGAAGCTGCATGACGTGTTTCACTTTGGGGCTACGATGGCAAGGCAGTTCGTGAAAATGAACAACATTACGTTGAAGGGAAAGGAGTCGATGGAAAATCATGCTTGCACTTCGTGCCAAACGACAAAGATGCGAAAGCATTCGAACTTCGTGGGGGCGTCCCTGACTATATGTGAGAAGGCTGGGGAGGACTGGAGTGGGGACGGGACAGGAAGGATCCTGTTTCCTATGTACGGAGAGACCCCTTACTGGTATAGTATAGTATAGTATAGTATAGTATAGTATATTATAGTATAGTGTAGTATAGTATGGTATAGTATAGTATAGTGCAGTCTAGTATAGTATAGTATAACATATTTTATTGTAGTACAGACTAGTATAATAAAATATAATATCGTATAGTATAGTATAGTATAGTATAGTATACTATAGTATAGTGTGGTGTAATATAGTAAGTATAATATAGTATAGTATAGTATAGTATATTATACTATAGTATAGTATTAGTATAGTATAGTACCGTAAAGTACAGTATAGTATGGTATAGTATAGTATAGTATAGTATAGTATAGTATAGTACCGTAAAGTACAGTATAGTATGGTATAGTATAGTATAGTATAGTATAGTACAGTCTAGTATAGTATAGTATAACATATTTTATTATAGTACAGACTAGTATAATAAATATAATATCGTATAGTATAGTATAGTATAGTATAGTGTAGTATAGTATGGTATAGTATGGTATAGTATAGTATAGTATAGTATAGTATAGTGTGGTGTAATAAGTAAGTATAGTATAGTATAGTATAGTATAGTATAGTATACTATATTATAGTATTAGTACCGTATAGTGCCGTAAAGTACAGTATAGTATAGTATAGTATAGTATAGTATAGTATAGTATAGTATAGTATAGTATAGTATATAGTATAGTATAGTATAGTATAGTATAGTGTAGTATAGTATGGTATAGTATGGTATAGTATAGTATAGTATAGTATAGTATAGTATAGTGTGGTGTAATAAGTAAGTATAGTATAGTATAGTATAGTATAGTATAGTATAGTATACTATATTATAGTATTAGTACCGTATAGTGCCGTAAAGTACAGTATAGTATAGTATAGTATAGTATAGTATAGTATAGTATAGTATAGTATAGTATAGTATAGTATAGTATAGTATTGTATAGTATATTATAATATAGTATAGTATAGTTTATTATACTATACTATAGTATTAAGTATAGTATAGTACCGTAAAGTACAGTACAGTATTGTATAGTATTGTATAGTATTGTATAGTATTGTATAGTATAGTATAGTATAGTACAGTATAGTATAGTATAGTATAGAATAGAATAGTGTATAGTGTAGTATAGTAATATTAGTATAGTATAGTATATTATAGTATATTATAGTATAGTATAGTATAGTTACACTATAGTAAAGTATAGTATAGAATAGTGTACAGTGTAGTATAGTAATATTAGTATAGTGTAGTATAGTGTAGTATAGTATAGTATAGTATAGTATAGTATAGTATAGTCTAATAATAATATTAATAATAACAATAATAGGCTTCCTCAGACTATAGCATCAGATCCAGATCCTGGACATGTGCCTCCATTAATAACAATAATAATAATAATAATTTTAATTATCAAAATAATAATAATAATAATAATAATACTATATCTGAGGCGTACTGATGCAGCTAATGGCATATCCTCAACGGACATAAGCCTCCAATACCCTTGTTCGAGGTCCTCCACCCCCCCGTGTCAGTCTCTCGCCTGATGATCGGGGCCACCGATGGAGCTCCTGAGGGCAAGACTGCACTAAGCCGAGGTTATTCCGCAGTCCCAGCAACCTCTTGCAAGACTTCACCGAATGTGCAAGTGCATACACCAAGCGCGGTTGCTAGAGCTGCCTCGAAACCCCACCCATAACAATCTGGTGTCTGCTGGGTCCTGGGCTATCAACCAGCATATGCGGAGTTTAAGATCTTTTACGCGCGCAACGACCCTCCTCCCCAGCATCTACCACCAAAGGGTTATGAGTTGGCGTCACAGTTTAACGCCTTGAGGCCATTGGGCTGAATAATAATAATAATAATAATAATAATAATAATAATAATAATAATAATAATAATAATAATAATAATAATAATAATAGTGCTTCTCTGTCAATGGCTGATGCATTTCTGCACATGCGCCTCCATCGTCTCACCCGTGAGGGGAGTACGAAGAATTGACGATAAGCTCTAATGACACCCCCGCAAGGGCAGTTCCAACACTTCCAGACGGGCCGGTATGTTCAATGAAAATACTGGTCCAGACGGATCGGTATGTTCACTGACAATACTGGTGGCAACGACGGGAATCGAACTGGCGACAGGGCCCAGATGGTAGAACTTGACCACTGGGCTATCACGGTGTCCAATAATAATAATAATAATAATAATAATAATAATAATAATAGTGCTTCTCTGTCAATGGCTGATGCATTTCTGCACATGCGCCTCCATCGTCTCACCCGTGAGGGGAGTACGAAGAATTGACGATAAGCTCTAATGACACCCCCGCAAGGGCAGTTCCAACACTTCCAGACGGGCCGGTATGTTCAATGAAAATACTGGTCCAGAAATAGACCGGTATGTTCAATGAAAATACTGGTGGCACCGACGGGAATCGAACTGGCGACAGGGCCCAGATGGTAGAACTTGACCACTGGGCTATCACGGTGTCCAAATAATAATAATAATAATAATAATAATAGTGTATCTCCTGCCAATTGCTGAGCCAAAAGGCCATGTGCATCCAGTCCTCCATTCCATAAGGAAAGTCTCCACACCAATCGGTGGAATAAAGGAAGTGACGGCATAGAACATTACTCTAGGAGCTTTATACCAATCAGCCCATGGAAAGGACCGATGGCCTATGTACTCCCTAAATAATAATAATAATAATAATAATAATAATAATAATAATAATAATAATAATAATAATAATAATAATAATAATAATAATAATAATAGTGCTTCTCTGTCAATGGCTGATGCATTTCTGCACATGCGCCTCCATCGTCTCACCCGTGAGGGGAGTACGAAGAATTGACGATAAGCTCTAATGACACCCCCGCAAGGGCAGTTCCAACACTTCCAGACGGGCCGGTATGTTCAATGAAAATACTGGTCCAGAAATAGACCGGTATGTTCAATGAAAATACTGGTGGCACCGACGGGAATCGAACTGGCGACAGGGCCCAGATGGTAGAACTTGACCACTGGGCTATCACGGTGTCAATAATAATAATAATAATAATAATAATAATAATAATAATAATAATAATAATAATAATAATAATAATAGTGCTTCTCTGTCAATGGCTGATGCATTTCTGCACATGCGCCTCCATCGTCTCACCCGTGAGGGGAGTACGAAGAATTGACGATAAGCTCTAATGACACCCCCGCAAGGGCAGTTCCAACACTTCCAGACGGGCCGGTATGTTCAATGAAAATACTGGTCCAGATGGATCGGTATGTTCAATGAAAATACTGGTGGCACCGACGGGAATCGAACTGGCGACAGGGCCCAGATGGTAGAACTTGACCACTGGGCTATCACGGTGTCCACAATAATAATAATAATAATAATAATAGTGCTTCTCTGTCAATGGCTGATGCATTTCTGCACATGCGCCTCCATCGTCTCACCCGTGAGGGGAGTACGAAGAATTGACGATAAGCTCTAATGACACCCCCGCAAGGGCAGTTCCAACACTTCCAGACGGGCCGGTATGTTCAATGAAAATACTGGTCCCAGACGGATCGGTATGTTCAATGAAAATACTGGTGGCACCGACGGGAATCGAACTGGCGACAGGGCCCAGACGGTAGAACTTGACCACTGGGCTATCACGGTGTCCAAAACTTGACCACTGGGCTATCACGGTATAATAATAATAATAATAATAATAATAATAATAATAATAATAATAATGAGTGGTAAGTATTCTGTTAAAACAGTGCTTGTGTAAATAATATTATAATACAATAATAATGACGAGGGGTATGGGAGGGGTATGATATTTAAATTATACCTATCTATATCTTCGATTAATTTAATATTAATATTAAATTATAATTATATTAATATCATAATTCTTTAATTTTTTTTACAGTTTTGGAAAGATTTGGAACACTTTCCATCCTATCTAGAAAGTCGTTACCAAGCTGCACAAACCCTGCTTGTGCTCTTGAGTTCGCGTTTTGAGATACGACTGCAGCTAGATTAGCGGTAGGATTAGATTTGCTATGTATCTGCCGCACCTGCCCTCCCATAGTGCGTTCGCCAGGCATAGTCCATATATTGCGTAGGCTACCTATCTCTTTCATAGTTGCAATGATATGCTCAACTGCATGGAAAACATAGGCATGATCAGTTGGAGGTAAGTTAGCTAGTACTAGCCTGCGTACATCTCTTTCCTTCACCTTCAAATCCTCTACATACTGACCTGTTATCATTATGGAGCCTTCACTACCAAACTTACTCTCAGGATCCATAGCACCAAAAAGCTCACACAACGCTGCCCATGTGTCATAAGCTCCACCTGTTAATCCGCCTGCAAACCATCAAAGAAAATGAGGTATGGAGGGGTATGAGAGGGGTATGATACCTATTTCTTTCGCATCGCTGTAGCAATTAACTGCGTACTTTATGCACTCGTGCATAGTCATGCGACTTTTGGTGCTCTTCGACTTGGGATCACCAAAAGGCACAGCAGTTGTTGAATAACCAGATTCTGCACAAAACCTTAACCACCTCTCATCCATTGCCTTCAAATGTTCTTGTTTTATCTTTAACATATTATTTTTAGCCTTGTATCTTAATTTGATTGCTTTATCTATCTCATATTTTTCCTGTCTCTCTTCTTCGTTTCTTTTCTCTGCTGGTGTTCTGGGTTTATTTTTACATTCTTTAAGAGGTTGAATCGATATACTTCTTATTCCTTTGAACAAGGGCAACATATAACGCAAAACAATACCATAACCAATGCTATGCGCAAAATCCGCATCACATCTTCGTAAACAGGAGCGTTCCAACAAAAGCAGTGGACTTCTCCCTGTAAATCCGTTTATTTCTTCCCCACGCGCGTCAGCTGCAGCGCCAAACAGCTCATACTCATATGTTGTTTTTCTCCTACACGGGGGCTCGTCAACGAGCCAACTAACACGTTTCTTATCTCCATCTATTTGCTTTCCTCTGCACCAGCTGTAAGGGCAGCCTCGTACACTTTTGGGGCCGATATGACACATAATGTCACACATGGCTGGCGTGTCGGCACATATAGAGTAAATGTGCACTTTCTGTTCTACAAGTTCAGTGAAAGTTGCTTCGCACCATGGCCACGAATTACTTGGCTTTTCACCGTACGGCAAAATATCAAAAATTTCAGTGTTCCATTTCTATTTCTATGTTGTTGTTCAAAGTCCATTACTCTACCAGTAGTTAGTGTTTGTGATTTTTTTTGAGCACGCTTACCATTCTGTATTGGGGACGCATCCCATGACCAACAAATTGACAGCCAGTTTTTCACATCCTACATACAATTTTCGATGGGAATATGAATATTTGAAAAAAAGTAAAAAGTAAAAAAAACTTTTACTATTAATACTTGTAACTTTTTGAGAGCGAGAGAGAGGTGGGGTATGACAGGGGTATCATACCCGGGTATGGGACAGGGGTATCATACCCGGGTATCATACATACATCATCAATGACAGGTCCCGGTTCGACACTGGCAGCTATAGTGTCTTACGTTACATACATACATACATACATCTTTATCGACATCATATGGGACAGGGGCATGAGAGGCGGGGTATGAGACAAGGGTATGGGACAGGGGTATGAGAAACGGGGTATGGGACAGGGGTATACGTAGAGAGGCGGGGTATGAGACAGGGGTATGGGACAGGGGTATGAGAGGAGGGGTATGGGACAGGGGTATGAGAAATGGGGTATGGGACAGGGGTATACGTATGAGAGGCGGGGTATGAGACAGGGGTATGAGAAACGGGGTATGGGACAGGGGTGTGGGACTGACAGGTGTATGAGAGGCGGGGTATGGGACAGGGGTATGAGAGGCGGGGTATGGAACAGGGGTATGGGACAGGGGTATGAGAAACGGGGTATGGGACAGGGGTATACGTAGAGAGGCGGGGTATGAGACAGGGGTATGGAACAGGGGTATGAGAAACGGGGTATGGGACAGGGGTATACGTAGAGAGGCGGGGTATGAGACAGGGGTATGGGACAGGGGTATGAGACAGGGGTATGGGACAGGGGTATGAGAGGCGGGGTATGGGACAACGGTATGAGAGGCGGGGTATGGGACAGGGGTATGAGACAGGGATAATATTATGGGACAGGGGTATGAGAAACGGGGTATGGGACAGGGGTATACGTAGAGAGGCGGGGTATGAGACAGGGGTATACGTAGAGAGGCGGGGTATGAGACAGGGGTATGGGACAGGGGTATGAGACAGGGGTATGGGACAGCGGTATGAGAGGCGGGGTATGGGACAGGGGTATGAGACAGGGATATGGGACAGGGGTATGGGACAGGGGTATGAGAGGAGGGGTATGGGACAGGAGTATGAGAAATGGGGTATGGGACAGGGGTAAAGTCATAAGCATAAAGTCCTGTTGAAAATAATACAGGACGAACGGGTAAAGTGTGTTATGGTTACAGATAGCTGTAAATCAAACAGCATGTCCCACGACCACAGGGATACTCTTGGAACTTTGCTCTTTCAAGGGTTTTTCTTGAAATCATACCGAACTTGTGTCAAAGCAGCGGGAAGTGGACAGGTGTACGCGTTTCTGCTCATGGAACGCATTGCTAAGCAAGGTTGAGGCATAGCCAGTTATCAGGTAACCCTGCGAAGCCAGTTATCAGTTAGTAATAATAATAATGATAATAATAAAATACCCCTGTCATATCCCTTCATGCCTCATACCCCTCATACCCTTATACTCCATACCCATATACTCTCTCTCTCTGCACTGTAGTCCTCCAACGAAGAAGAGGGCCCTTGTAACCCAGCAGGGGACCAAGAAACTGCAGGGGCGGAACCAATGAGTCAGGGCCCTTCTACCCCTTGTACCCCAACAGAGGAAGTGGAAGGCGTGGAAGAAGAAGGATCAGGGACAACACCATGACAGTAATACTCTAAGTCCCTGCCGCCATTTTCTCTGTGTCCCTCATACCCCTCATTTTCTCTCTATGTCCCTCATACCCCTCATTTTTTCTATGTCCCTCATACGCTCATTTTCTCTCTAAGTCCCTCATACCCCTCATTTTCTCTATGTTCCTCATACTCTTTATTTTCTCCATCTCCCTCATACCCCTCATTTTCTCTCTATGTCCCTCATACCCCTCATTTTTTCTATGTCCCTCATACGCTCATTTTCTCTCTAAGTCCCTCATACCCCTCATTTTCTCTATGTTCCTCATACTCTTTATTTTCTCTATCTCCCTCATACCTCTCAATTTCTCTCTATGTCCCTCATACCCCTCATTTTGTCTATGTCCCTCATATCCTTTATTTTCTCTATGTCCCTCATACAACTCAATTTCTCTCTATGTCCCTCATACCCCTCATTTTGTCTATGTCCCTCATACCCCTCAATTTCTCTCTATGTCGCTCATACCCCTCATTTTCTCTCTATGTCCCTCATACCCCTCATTTTCTCTCAGTGTCCGTCATACCCCTCATTTTCTCTATGTCCCTCATACCCCTCATTTTCTCTATGTCCCTCATACCCTCATTTTCTCTATGTGTCCCTCATACCCCTCATTTTCTCTATGTCCCTCATACCCCTCAATTTCTCTCTATGTCCCTCATACCCCTCATTTCTCTATGTCCCTCATACCCCTCATTTTCTCTCTGTTACTCACTCTTTTAATAAAATACTTGCCACTTTTAGAGCTTAAAAAAAATTCAATCTCGATATCAAATTAATAATTGTAATTGATCCGGCAGTGGGACCATGTTGCGTATCTTATTAATAAATAAATCTGATACCCCTGCTAATAAATATTCTCCGAGTCCCTCATACCCTATCTGATACCCCGGCTAATAAATTTTCTCTAAGTTCCTCATACCCCATCTGATACCCCTGCTAATAAATTTTCTCCAAGCCCCTCATACCCCATCTGATACCTCGGCTAATAAATTTTCTCTAAGTCCCTCATACCTCACCTGATACTACGGCCCTGCTAATAAATTTTCTCGAAGTCCTCATACCCCATCTGATATCGATACCCCTGCTAATAAATTTTCTCCAAGTCCCTCATACCCCATCTGATACCCCGGCTAATAAATTTTCTCCAAGTCCCTCATACCCCATCTGGGGGTTTCATACCCCATCTCGCACCTCATGCTATCTAATAAATTTTCTTCCAAGTCCCTGAGGGGTATCATACCCCCCCCCCCTAATAAATTTTCTCCAAGTCCTGAGCGGTATGAGGTCGATACCCCTCATACCCTGATACCCTCCCCCCCCCCATACCCATGAGGGTATAATACCCCTTCTCTCTCATACCCCTCATACCCCAGGGGTATCATACCGGGTATCATACCCGGGTATGGAGGGGTATCGTTTGGCTGTGCAGCTGTAAGTGAGCGGTTTACCTCTGTCATCCTGAAGAAGAGAGGCGAGAGGTGACTGATCAACCGCCAACGCCCAGACAGCTTCGAGAGCGACGACAGGGCATGAACGAGATTTGTTCCGGAAAACCCGAAGGGTGCAGCCGGCTCTACACCAATTCTACTTAGATGCGTCGATGACTATGTCTACCCATCTGGGGGAGAAAGGGAGTCCCACAGAATGTGTCGCCGACGGAGCGGAGCGGAGGCGGACTGAGACTTAGCGACTAGTTCCCCCGACCTAAGAAGTGCGTAGATTCCTACGCAGACGGCTGCCCGAAGCATAGCGATGTACCGCTGAGAGTGCAAGTGGGCCGCCTCCGCCCAAACTGCAAGAAGCCAAAACATCTAACAGTCTGCACGCGAGAGGAATGGTGATGGGCAATCTGCTTCTAGTGGCTCTGGCGCGGAGCCTCTTGAGAGCCCGCTTAGCCCGAGCGACTCTAGGACACGAAAAGGCACTGACGTCTACCCCCAAATCGACACAGAGACTTCTGACACCGGATAGATAAGATAAGAGCGACGTAGCTGCCGCACCGGGAACGCTGCTGTCCGTGCGGTGAACATCCTGCCTCTGACGACCTCTAGCCATGAGGAACAAGAATGCCATGAAGAAAATAAGAGGCGGAGGCGACGGAGGGAAACCAAGATCATGAAGACCGTAAAAATTTAAGAAATTCAGATAATACCTCACACCCGTCGTATACGTGTTCCTAGAAGAGTCTGCAATCCCGAACGAAATCAGAGCCGTAGCGACAGGAAGAAGCTGATGGGCACGCCTGCCCACCTCTGTCTCACGCAACGTGGCCGCAATCAACCCGTCCAGGCGGCGGACTATACACACCGGACCAAGAAAAACTATCAGTGCCACAGGATTGAAAAGAAGACGAGGAAAGGCTAAACTGCTTCCCAGTGAGAAAGGGGAACGTCAGGCCTGCGACGCAAAAGATGCTCAACGTGCCACGGAGTCCACACCCCGTGCCAACCCCAACCACGGCAGCAGCAAGCGGGTCTGTCGCCCGCGTGGTCAGCTAAAGACGCCAGAGTGCATGGCCGCAGATGAATAGTTGAAGGAGCGGCTGCCGCAAAGGCATGAAGCAAAAGAATGGCATCACGCACCGCCGCCGCAAGAGGCCTCTGCGCGATGGTAGGCCGCGCTGATGGCAGAGACATCAAGAATGCATATACGATCTGCTGATCTGGCAACATGTCTAAAAAAACAGCCGACAGGGAACGACACTTCCCCAAGAACTTCTCGAACCCCTTCCTAGACGGCACCCGCATGGTCGAATCGCAGGAACGCATAAAGCCTTCTCTCCTGCGAGCAGGCAGCGAGAGGAGACTCCTGGAAACTCTAGCTCCGTCGAAATACGGAAACTCAGCCAATGAATTCCATCTCCTCGGCAGGACCTAGAAGCTTGGAGGCTTTCAGGAGAAAACCATAAAGATCGGCCACGAAAACGCAGAGATCAAGGACGACAGCAGCCTCCGCCTCCGTAGCAGCAAATGCAAGCAGGAAGTCATCAACCCAGCGCAAAACGGACACCCAACCGGGAAGCCACAGCCTTAATAACGCTTCGAGAATGAAACCGCAACGCTCCCAGATGCCTGGAGACACACGCGCCCCGAAAGTGAACCTCAATGGTACCGCCCACCTCTCGGCCCAATGAAGAACGCAAAGAGGCCAGTCCTGTGGGCGAATAGGGATTTGCCGAAACGCAGCTTCGACGTCGAACTTGATCAACCAAGCGCGCTTGCCTCCCGTGTCACCACGAGCAGCAGAGTGAGCGCGATAAATCGTGTTACAAACACGCGGCCACGACGGGAATGTACTAAACAGAGGCGCAGAACCGCCGTTGAGACTGCCCTCACCCCCAGCGGAAGAGTCTACGATGATGCGCAAGTCTGACCCGCCGTCCTTGGCAACCGTGCCCAAAGGGGGCGACCGGAACGCAGAGAAAGGAGGGGAAGAAAACCAACCAGCGAGCCAACCTTTCGCAATCTCGCTTTCAAGCTGAGCTTGCAGCACGAATGCATGCTGACCGGTGGCAGACGAATAGCTGGGCACAATGAGAGTGCAATCACGATCGCCGTTAAAGCAAAGATTGGCACCATAAACCAAGCCATCAACCGCTAAGTCAAGAAAAAGGGGATCGATACAGCACCAAAGGTCCGCTAGAATAGCTTCGATCTGTGCCACCCTCGCAGCAGGAAGGGGAAGAAAATCAGGCAAACCAGTTGCACTGAGAACCTGCAGTCTGTCTGGCCCACCTTGAACTGGCTGGCCTGACCAAAGCAAGCCGAACGACGAAACAAGCTCAGAGGAAACGATAGCAACCTCTGCACGCATGACGTCTGGAGCTAATCGCGCAAGAGATAAGAAAGCCAGCCTGTCTTGCTCCGGAAGAATAGATAAGAAAATGAACCTACACTCGTCCGAAACAGAAGCGAGGGAGCGATGGTCACTGTCGGAACTACGACCCGCTCTCCACTGCGAAAAACACAAGCGCTGCAAGGAAGAAAGTCTAATACCGCAACGTCTAGAAGGCAACTCGAGAAGACAATGTGAAGGGGCACGACCAGGCCAAAAGGAAAAACCCACGAAGGGAACAGCCGTAGTGAAAAGAAGACGAGAAGCAGGGGAAGAGATTAAAGGGCGAGAAGACACAATCGGAGGAGGAGGAGAGGAAATAATCGCTCGATGACTGCCAACCGCTCTACCTGCGATCGGAGCTGCTGGAGCTGCGGCCGGCTGAGCTGGCGCTGCAGCCTGCGAAGCGGTGATCGCCGCTGCCGCACGTAACGCATGCGTTATTGACGTGGGACACGACACCCTTGGACGATTTGTAATCGTGGGAGCCGTTAGGGGCGACAGGCTGGCCGTCCGCCCCGAGAGCCCCGCATGAGCCCCTATTGAAAGCTGCGCACAGGCGCATGCTGATGACTAAGTCGAAGACATCTCTTGGGAGGAGGTCGCGCTGCCCAGTAGGTAAGTCGCGCCTAACGCGCTTGCTATTGCGCTCGAAACCTGAAACCCGACGCGGGGTGGCAAACTGCCCCCCCCGCCGCCGCGCCTTCGCCGCCGCTAACGAAGTGCAAGCATTGATTGTGAGGGTTGCGAATGCCTGGGGGAAACGGCCTGTCTCGCCGAAGGCTGGCGGACCGCTACCAGCTGCCGCCGCCGCCCGAGCCTCTTTCAGATAGGCGGCGACAGCCGACGCCGGGAAGCCTGATACCATCCAACAAACTAGACGGTCACGAGTCTTGGCAAAGAGAGGAGCAACGGATGGGCCGAACATGCCAGCCATCCTGCCCTCATAGCCTACCCAAGCATCCCAAAGATGGGTCCACGAGGAGATGGACTTTGGAGCAGAGCTTGATGCAACTCTCTCCGCCGCGCCCAGCAACCTGGCCCTCGGCCTGATAACGAGCAAAGGACGCTAAAGGAGCGGCGTGAGGGCGCCTCGTAATGAGGGAGATCCTGAGGGCGGGGGGGAGGTCGAAAAGTAGCAACTGCCTGTCCATAGGCAGGGCTGCCACGAAAGCGGCCCACTTCGTGCGCGACACCTCAATCGCGGATGCAACCACCAACGACGACAGAATGGGACTCGCACCCGAAAGGTCTGGGGCTAACGATAGCGATGCAGCCCAAGGATCCTGCTGCCCGCTACCCCCCAGAGCAGCAGAAGCTGCAGAACCCAGGCTACCACCAAAACTCTGGGCTGCTGCAGCCACAGCAGCAGCCTGTGCTGCCGAGCTAAACTGGGAAGGAAACACTCCACCTCCCCCTTGAGGAAAGGCACCCAGACCTGGGCGGCCATGAAGTGAAGCAAGAGGCTGCAAAGGAGGAAACTGTTGAAACTGAGGCGGGCCCCCAGGCAACAGCGATGCGGGAGGAACAAATGCAGCGCTACGATCCTGGCTGCCCCTCCCCGCCTCACCGGCGTCATCATCACCGGAGCAGCCCAACTGATGCAGACCAGCCCTCGCGCTCACGTCCGACTCGACCACCGAACCTACAGCGTCACGACGCTGCTCAGAAAAAAAAAACAGGGGGAAACGCCTCACCTGCGAAGATGTCCCCACGCAAAGGTTCAGAGAAAGAACCTCCACCTGCCGCGTCTGCGGCGTACAACTGAGCCCCTGCCAAACAATGGCGAGGGACATTTAAAAAAAAAAAAAAAAAAAAAAAAAAAAAAAAAAAAAAAAACAGGTTGAGGAAAAAAAAAACCAAACGAGGAGAGCGACTGCCCCCCCAGCTCGCCTCCCAAATAATCCATGTGGGAAGAAAACCCAGGGCGACCCGCCCTGAGACAAAGAAAAGAAATAACTCCAGGAAAGAGAAATAGAGCAAGGAAGACAGAGAGGGGGAGAGAGAGAGAGAGAGAGAGAGAGAGAGAAAGAGAGAGAGAGAGAGAGAAAAAGAGAGAGAGAGAGAGAGAGAGAAAATGACAACAGCTACAAGAAAGACAGGCCTCACAACAGGCCCACAGAATGTGCCCGACGACGAGCCAACTCAAACCAGGCTGACAAACAGCCAGGTACACAAATCCAAATTAGACTGACAGCAGCCGATTAACTATACAACAAACAAACAAAGACAAAGCGCACACCCACGCCCACACGCACAGAAAGAAAGAAGATAACTGCACACAAACTCCACACCGACTCACACCAAACACAAACACACCCGTACACACGCACATACACACACATACATGCACAGACTCCGAACACAAAACTCCACCATAAACAAACCACCACCACCACCACCACAACAACAACAACAACACCAACAACAACAACAACAACAACAAACGTACGCACACACACGCACACACACACACACACACACACGCCCGCACACATGCCCACACCTCCTGCGCACACGCATGCGAAGATGCAAACAAACGTGCTTCCACATCAACATACAAACCAACGTACCCCACACACACAGGCACAGACACATACACACACGCACACACACGCACACACGCACACGCACGCACACACACACACACACATACACACACACACACACCCACACCCACACACACACCCATACACGCACGAACCTACTCACGTATCCACAAACACCCCACATACACCCTCCCCCCCTTCCAACACACACACACACACACACACAACACACACACACACACACACACCCACAACACACACGGACACACACACACACACAAACATACATACCTATACACACATAAACACATACATACACACACCTACATACACAAAACAACACCGATAGGCAGGCGCAAATCACTACCTAAGTCACACTGACACCGGGTCCACACTACACGCAAACGCAACTCCGTGAACACTAGTATAATGCACACACGACAAACCGTCAAGAGGAAGAACCTGACACTCACACATGCACGCATGAGCTCCAAAGACAACTGAGAAACAATAGAAAACAATCCATAGGAGAGGGCAGAGACGCGGGGGAGAAACACTGCTATGAAAGGGGAAGTCAGCAATAAATACAAACGAGACAGACAAAAAATCAAACTAAACAGAAGACACAAAAGCGCATACAACAAACAGAGAAAAGAAACGAGACAAGCAATGACAAAAATAAAATAAATCAATGGCGCACTGAAAAATATAAATATATACTAGCACGTACGTACATACTATACATACTACTAGTACTAGTTCTACAGCAGGAGTCTCAGAGGAACCCAACAACTAACGCTTACACCGAGAAGCCTCAACTACTAGAACTACACACAAACAATGAAAGTGATCTCCAGCCTATAACCTGGTGGTGCTGACGAAGAACTCGCCGACGATAGCCCGCTCGCAGAAAACGCGCTCGCCTCCTCATGGGACGACGGCTCGAGGTTGCTACTAGTGCTACCGACCGCCGGGCGAGAGAGTCTCGACGAATTCGGACCGTACGTAGGCAGACTCAGATAGCGAAAGCAGCAGCAGCGTTATCCTGAGCGACTTTGAAATCACGAAAGGAAGACATGGATGGAAAAAAAAATGCTTCTCGAAGTAGAGTACAAAGGAAAGCTGAGAACCAGCCTAGAGAACTACTGGCTAAAACTCGCTCTGCCTGAATTGAAGACGAAACGGTCGTGGTACGGCCCGGCCTGGCTCAACACCACAGCTGGGAGCTGTCAAATATCTTGTCCCCGGGTCGCACGTCAATTTCTTTTTTCGTAACGAAGAAACCGCCGCCTTGCATCACAATACCGTATCCTTGTTTTTGTAGCTGTCCTGCCGAGAAGAGCGCCCGGTCCAACGTTTCAAGGCAGAAGGTCTCCCCCATCGTCACTTGTTGAGGCTTCCCTTCCCCCGTCATTCCGACAAACTCCATCCTTCCCATCACCGTTGCCTTTGTAGGTCCATCTATTCACCTCAGGTCCAGTCCCTCGTCTGCTCTGTCATGTAGCATCGACGCGTCCGGTACCAAATGTTTCGATGAACCACTGTCGAGATATATCGCTCTTCCCTCTCGTTCTTCTCCACCAACCGCCATCATGCTTGCAGGATCATCCTCCATAGGCGTGTTGGGCGGCTTCCTTTTTTCTTCTTCTGCCTCGCCTTCTTGAACAGCAGTCGTAGACAGACCTTCTCCCCCATCCACTCCAACTGTAATAGTTGTACGCATCTCGTCCCACGCCCCCACCGTTCTTTCTCCTGTTGTAGCCACCCCCCTTGGCCCCCGATCCCGTCGTATAACCGATTGCAGACCCATCTGGTCCCCTTCTCCACTGCCGGGTCCGGTCGAAGTCACACTCGCCGTCTTCTTTTCTTCCGCAATACCATATGGTGGCGGGAATTGTCGCGCGCTCTCTCGAAGCATCATTCGTTCGTTGTCATTCCCGGCCTTTTCTATAGCTTGCATGAGAGCTTCCCAGCTAATGTCGATCCACTCAGCTGCGTCCGTCGTAGGATGCATCATCGAAGTTCTGTTGTATCTCGGCATCAGCTCCGTCTTGCTCGTGTCTGGCCTTTCATGAAAGAAACTTAGCGTTCGTTGAAACGCCAAGTCCGCCCGCATTACTGTTATAGTTGACGCATGCCCGCCAAGTCCCCTTGCCGGAGCCAAAGCTTCGTTGTCCAACACAGCTTGCCACGACGACTTGACTCCCTCCGTCTGAGTGTATTTGCAGAATATCTTATGAGTTCTCCAATCCTGCCCTTGGCACCACCTTCCACAGTAGTAGACCATTTTGCAGTGGCCACATTTCTTTGCTCCTTCTTTGGCGCAGAACTTGCACTCCCTCGGTACTGTCTTGAGTAGCCCTTCCGCAGTAGCAGCTCCCGCTCCTTCCTCCAGCCCTTTGACGTACTCTTCCCAGTTGTGCGGCACAACTTTGAAGTTATAAACCATTTCCAATATCGCAGTTCACTCAAACAGGCGTTATTAAAGCATGTCCAGTAATCTGCTATGTTTATTTTTCCGTTGCTGTCGTCTCCAGGTGCATCCGCATCTTCTTCTTCCCCTATGTAGATCATCGGGCTTGTCGCAGCCATGAATGCAAATGCCTTCTTTCTTCCGGTGTCTTTCGCCCCAACTTCAATGAGACCTACCCCATCCGCAGCCGGTGTAAGGTAGGCATCCATCGTTCTTGGGACCTCCACGTCGTTGGTAGACACTGCAAAACACGACACGACAGGCGCACCGTTGTTGGCTTTCTTTCCGGCACCCTTATCTCCCGGCTTAGCGTTGGTTTGGCTCGCGCTTCCGTTACCACCCGGCGTTTGGTTCGCATTCGTCTTCTGGTTCCCGTTCGGCTGCATCTTCTTTCGATACCTGTCCTTCAACGTAGGGCACCTCCTTCCCTGGTGGTCATGCCCAGGGATCCTACACTTTATGATGCAGGTGAAATACTTGTGCGGGTTGCCACAATTGTAGCATTCCAGCTTCCTTCCTTCCTTCGCCGGTGGTTCCCTCGCCCTTTATTGCTGAGTAGCCACCATCGCTGTGCACAACGCTCTTTCCTCCCTTGACATTGCCTCATTCGCAATCACTCGCCGCTCGAAGAGTTGCTTGAACTCATCCTATGTAGCCGAAGGCGCAGCCACTTGAGCGTCTAGGAACGACTTACATAGATTTCTTTGTTCGCACTTTCCAAGTGCAGTCTTAATAAACTGCATTCTCATTGTAGCACTTATCGGCTCCGCGTGAGCTTCTAGAAACTGGCAATGAGACTCGAAGTCGCTGAGTTGCGCCCGTAGGTCTTCCTTGCAATTAAATTTCCATCCGCACACCAGGTTGTTCCTCTGTTGCTTCTGATGAGCATCATTCCCTGGTACCGTTGCCGGAGCATCCTCAATAACTCCTCCGGTCTCAGTTGCTCTTCACGCACTAGGTGCCGTACGATGCGTTCAGACGCCGATCCGTACTCCAGCCCTTTGTACATCCACATGAAGATTTTGGCCCTTCTGGCCAGCACTCTCCTCCGTTGAACCGGAGTCAAGTCATGCTTTTGATCTTGTTGCTTGTTGTCAGCGTCTCCACGCCTTTGCCTCGCAGCACCATCTTTAACCTCCTTGGCCTCCGCCCGCAGTTCTGCTTCGACCTCGATCCGCCATTGAAGTACTTCAGCCAGCGGCTTCACATACTCCCAACACTCGATCGATGCCAGGTCCGCCCGAACCTGCGCATACCAGTCGTCCCAGCTCCTCCCCGACACACCATCTTTGAACGTAGGCGCCTTCCCTTGTAGTATAGCGGTCGCAGCATCCTTTAGCGCGGAAAAGGACATAACCCTTTATATTAATACTTTCACAAGAACGGTGTTCAGAACCGGAGCACTTGTTGACTTGCTTGATTAGGCAAATCTGAAATGTTTTAATGAGAACAGATGTAGGTACAAATAAAGGCGCGATCTCAAAGCGCGTGTCCTGACATGATAGTTACAAATGTCACAATCAGTCTTAGCGATATTTTTCAAGTCTCGTGACTAATGTCAGTCCTATCAATAAATTCAGGTTTCTCAATGGTTGATCATACGGACTAATGAATCATAAATACCAATTCTAATCAAACAAAGAACTTGATATAAAGTTTTCGTCTTAGCATTCAGAAGAAAGTGGTTCTTGCATGCTTAGTTCCGTTGGTTTCCCACCCACCGCTCCCTATATCTTTCCCTCCCACCCGCCTTTTCGAGAAAGTCCGCGGGCTCAGCCGTAAGCAAAAAGTTTAAGCACAGCTAAGTTCAAAGGGAACAAGCGGAATGCAATGTAGCTTGCTGACCCGAACGGAGTGACTGAACATATTAGGTCTCATACGCCATACCCCATATATGTTCTGTTTTAATTTATACTTAACCCAGATTTTTCTCAGCATATCTTCCACTTGGGAGTGGGAAGTGATTCCCTTGTTTTCGAACTGAATCATTAGGGCGTCGAGCCCTCCGAGTGCTGGGTGAAACGAGAGCTTGTGCAAGAGGTGTGCAGTGAAAAAGTCTGTAGGGATTTCCCACCGTAGTCTCTTTGAATCTGAAGCTCAGAGAGTCGGTTCTCGTCAGGCCAATAGCCTATGTCTCCCTTGGGGCTGGCAACGATGTATTTTTGCCATCTTATGATCATATCGAGGAGTGATTTGCCGCCATACCTCTTTTCGACCAAAACCAACATGCCGATAGGATTTCTATTCTCTACACTCATGATCCTGTTCAGGATAAGAGGGGCCGCCCGGTCGTACGGTCGTACGGTTCGCTAAGATTGCCCACTTATTGCCAGACTGTTATTAATGCTACGGAAAGTTAAATTAAGCATGAATAATGAGTTTTTATTAAGTTCTCAATAGAAAATCAGCATTTTCGTCCAGGAAAACATAGTCTTGAGACATAGCAATACAGCAGCCGGTACCCGCCGCGCTATCGCTAACCCAACGCACCCAAGTCAAAGCAGTGTTCATTTAGCTGTCCCAATGCTAGTAATAACATTCGAATTGATGGAAAATCAGGAAAAATACATATTAGTATAATTTTCCTAATATTTGAAGTCTCCGGTGCCACCAAGTGCCACCGGTGACCGCATCGCCCGCCAGCCCCGACGCAAACGCCCTAGTCCCTGCCGTTCGCCAAAAAATTGATGAAAGATGTGCTTTGCTCCTGCATGTGAGCGAGATAAGAGCTCGCTTGCTGTTTAGAATGTGGAGGAAGGCCGAGAGCCCCCCTTCTCCGGAGCCGCGGTGACTTGGCTGCTAAATCGCGTGCTGGCCGCCATACCCGGGGGAAGGAGGAGGGCCTGCACCACCGCCGTCTTAAGCACCTCGGTTGTTGTTCCGAGGTGGGCTGAAGAAGCTTGTGCCATCATTTCCGATCTGCTCCGGCACGCAGCGGGGGCAACGGCAGCCCTTACCGTGCGGATCGCAAGTTTCGCACTTACAGCCGGCGCCGTGCTTCAACACCGGTTCTGGCTGGCACTTTGGGCACTTGCAGCCCGGGCCACATCTCGGCTCCTCATTTGGCGGCAGGCGGGGCTGTTCCCCAGGTTGCCTCTGCTTTTGCTTGTGCTTTCAGGTCGGCTTTGGGCTCGGAGTGGGAGATGGGGAATCGGATTCGTCGGATTCGTCGGACTCCTCCTCTTCGCTCACCTCTGGGCTGGAGCTTCCGTCTACAAGGCACAAAGCACAACACATTAGGAGCAACACATCAAGCGCGATTACCTTTTGCTCTGCGCTCCAGTTTGCAAAAAAGGTCACATGCGGGTTTTCTTGTTGTGATGCGCATTGCCGCCGGGCCCCTTGCCGCCTTCGCCTGCCTTCTTCTTCGCTCCTTTCTTCTTGCCAGGTTTTCCCTGCGAATACAACATACAAAATGTTTGTTGCCTGAAAGTCAAAGCACTTACCGGGGTAGTATGCTTCGGTGGTGCCACTGGTACTACTACTGCAGGCGACTTCGACTTCGGTGGCCATATGAGATTGCCGTCCTACTCACAGCACTGTAGGTGTGGCAACCAAAGCAAAAAAATAAAAACAAGACCGCGTCTGCAGCCACAGGCATGGTGACGGGCAGCAATCGCTTGCAGTGCCTCTTCCATTAGTAGGAGTCCACCAGCCCGTCATAAGCAAAATAAAAAAACCACCATAAACAAGGTTGTCAATCATCTTGATCACGGGAAACGCATTTCCCTTGCTCTGGCGAAAAATCCAAGTACAGTTGGCGCCAGAGCCCTCCGATGCATGGTTTATCAGCGCCCCCGCTTGCGACGGCGGTCTCTTCCCGTTGAGCAGTTCTTCGCGGTACATCTCCGTACAACACCAGACCTTCTGCCCAACCTGCATCGAATACTCACCTGGATTTGCCAAAGCATTCTTGTACCCCGCCGGATCGCGCTTTGCATCGTAGCAGTCTCCGACATACTCGAGGCGCAGCATTTTGCCCAACCCAGTCAGTTCGTCGCCCTCCCGTAGCCCGATTTCACCGAATACGCCGCCGTTGATTGGGAAATCATAATACAAAGCCGTAACCTCAGGAGGAATGTCGCACTTGCTCAGATGTTCCCAGACCTTTTTTCCGTTCACTTGAACAAACACTTCTTGCTTTCAATCTGAGCGTTCCACTCGATAGTGTTAATTGTCTTTACTTGAATTGTCATGAGAAGCCCTTTTGCACGCAGGAGATGGGCTAGAACATTTGGTGAGAAAACCAAAGCAAAGGATTGCCAGGCAAAGTCCACTGGATGCCAAAAAACTAGCCTAATGCCGATATTCCCTGCATGGCACGGCAAGGTTATTTTCTTTAAAAACGAACGCTTCTGCTTTGTCTTTGTCCGACGCGCTAGTATTCACACGCCCAAGCAGGTCTACACGTGTTATTTTATTACTCCTCCATCATTTCCAAACGCGTTCAGCATGTGATTCATAGGGCTTTTTCAGTTTGGCTGGTTCAAATTTTGGATTGCTGCAACATCGCCCTGCTCCCTGTGTGTCGTGACTGCTTGTTTCTGTTGCACCAGACGTGTACCATGTCGTTTCTGGCCAACGTAGCAAGTCTTCCAGAAGTAAGTAAGTCGGAATTGCTCTCAGCAGCAGACCGAAATCGCAGGCAAGCTAGCACCACAGCGACTAGAGCGAAGCTTGAAGCAGGGGACATCTCCTGTGCGCAAAAGGTCTCACAGAAGGCCGATGCATATTTTCATAGCTTTAGTTCATCGAGTAGCGTCGCCTCCTCCTCAGAGGGCAGCGTGCGTAGTGAATCTAGTTCGCAAACAGGGCCGTATTCTCGACAGCGCCTCAATCTCAGTACAGTGGATCCACAACACGCAAAGAGACTTCAAAAAAGCAGGAAATACCAGGAAATTGTGCGGTCTAGCTCATCGTTTTCACAGGAAGTGACGGACGAACAGCTTCAACAATTGCTGATGTCCAAACAAGGACAAAAGAGGTTCCCCAAGACTGCAGCAATCTTCCAGCAAAACAAGGCTCAAGCAGCCGCTGCTACGGCTGCGAAAGCCATGGTTGAAGCTATGCCCAAAAGGGCAGCTCACAAACAAGCTATAATTGGGAAGCTTCGTGGCCCAATGACTGCCAAGCAGTTTCACGATGCCTTCCCTTCCGTCAGCGATAGGTATGCTAGGAAAGCGGTAGCTGCAGTTCGCGCCGCAGACGAGGCTACGGCAGCAGGCATAAAACCAAAAAAGAAGGACATTTTCACGCAGCCAATGATGGACGGCGTTGAACGTGAGAAGATCTCTCCTTTGGAAAGACGTATCACTGCATCTATTCTCAAGGGAGATAAGTCGGGCTCGAATGCTGCCTTTTGGTTTGGGAAATTGGATTCCTTTCACAAGTGGTTCAGAACCACTGCCCATCCACTCATTTTTGAACAAATGGGGGAAGCAGGGGGAATCGAGCAATTGGGCAGGGTGTACAAATTTGGGAAGTGGTTTCAGCAGAACGCTCAGGCACAAATTTGCCGGGGAGGCTGTGTGGAGGAGGGCAGCGGTGAGGTTTGTCATCGCAACTACGCACCCCGCAGCCGCCCAACCGTTGGCAACATTCTGAAGGAGAAGGACGTGCTGTTTCGGTGCATTACAAAGACGGTGCCTTGCAAATGGCACGATAACTACGAACGGTGGAAGGCTGAGCTGACTCGTCTGGAAAGTGCGACCGGCAAAAGGAATCACGAAAAAATCAAAAGGCTCAGGGAGAAGCTGAGGAAGTGCGTGAAGCACGAGGCTCAGTACAATGTGCAGAGAAGATTTATTTTGTATTTTCGTTGCTTGCGCCACCTTTGTTGCGCTGTAGCTATGTCCAAAGGAAAGTGGATGCGCTTGAAGCTGGTTCGGGTCAATGGGTAATGCACCAAGATTATATTTCTTGGTATTCCGAAAGCGGTGAGAAGATGAACGACCTGTTGTTCACCCGGGTCACCAGGCGAGCGGACGGGCAGCTCCAATACGAGTATATTCACAATATCATGAGGGTTGATCACTCAGGTGCTACCACCAGATACATCTGGGATTACCACATGAAGAACAAGGAGCGAGGGGGCAGCGGTGAGATTAGGTCGCTCCCAGGCCCCGGGCTGCGCACTGGCGATGGAGGTGGTGATTTCCGCAACAGGGAGTGCATTTTCGCGGAAAGCCGGTAATTTGGTTTGCAATTGTCCATTAGTAATGCACCGAAGCAGCACTGAGCTTTTTTTGTATATAGGTACTTTGAGTTGTACCAAGTAGAGATGAGCGTATATATGCTGTGCGGCGGCCACGCTTGGTACGTTTGCGACGGCGATAAAGGTATTCATACCCGTGTTTTCACTCGCGACCAGGTTGCGCAGAATCGTGGGTTCGACCTTATCGAAGATTGGCTGTATTCGGCTGCTGGTGCTGGATTCGAGAATCATCGCTACTACGGCCACGATGCCGACGTGATAATGGCCTGGGTGGCAAAGAATAAGCTGGAGCCCCGCGAGTGTGCTACCTGGCGCTTCCGCGATCTGAGATCCTTTGTTTACTTCAGGGAAACAGACTGGAGGAAGGAGTATATCCCTGGCGTTGCGTACGGCGCTTTGCATAGCGAGGTTGAGTTCGCGGATCGCATAGTGCTTGATTTGCGGCAAGATAACGTGGCAGGCGGGGCCAGGTGCGAGAAGTGCACCCAAGCTTTCAAATGCCGACGTTTGCCCACCCCAAAGGGGAGGAATGTCCGTCCAAAAAAACGCGGTGGGAGAGCCGGCGTTGGCGGTCCACGTGAAGTCAGGCCTTACCGACGGCATGGACTACGAAGAGAAGCGACAGTACTTCAACTCGCTGGCCGCTCGCCGATCCAAAGCGAAAGCTAAGGCAAAAGGAAGGTTCTTCACTATGCTGAAGCGCGACTGCATCACACTTCTGGAAGGGCTAGGCCTATCCACAGAGGGTGTGGTGGCCGAGCTTCAGCAGAGGCTGGAGGAGGCTCTTGGTAACCAAGCGGAGCAAGGCAAGGCGCAGAAGAAGGGCGCTAAAAAGGGATCTAAGAAAGGCGCTAAAAAGGGTGCGAGGAAACAACAGCAGCGGGTTGAGGAGAAAGCAGCGCGTGGCAACAAGAAGGCGGCCAGAGCGACTGCGAGGGCTGCTGCACCACCAGATAAGCGAAGACGCAAGGCGGCCCGGCGGGTGGACTACGGGGAATCAGATGCAGAAGAAGCAGATGAGGAATGGTAAGAGGAGGAGGAAGCAGGGAAATTGTCGGAAGATGAAGCAGTTGCCTGGGTTTGCGACGTCTGCAATCATCCGAACTATGGCCCGATCCCAGGCAGCGTGGACTTCGAAGGCTGCGAGCTATGTGAGGCGGAGCTCTCGGAGACCTCGAAGGTGGAGGAAGATGATTAAAGCAGGCGTTCGGTAGCTGCTTGCAATGTTCCCCTGAAATGCAACCCCAGCATCTGATCTGTGTGACCGAGTAAGCAATAATATTTACTAAATATATTGTTACCTTTTATGGTCAATTTCACGACATAACATTTATATTTGACCGGATCATATTCATTACCATTTTCATATTTCGCATCATAATTATTATTCGTTACGTTGATATTACCGTTATTCACAATTAGTTGCCAGTTAGTATAGATTGGCCCATACTGAATCATCACTTGAATTTCTGACCACAAGATCAGTATATAAATTTGTGGTATTTATTTCACTATAAATTTATGGTAAATTAGATTGAGTTTCAGTCATTGGTTTCTAACCATTGATTAAATTCATTATTGTTCCTTCAACCTTTGATCAAAGTGCCTCAGCGCAAACGATTATTCAAGTATCCGGAGACTAATGTCTACTAGTGCACTTAAAGAACACCATGGCTGCATTAAGTCCTGACTCTGAGAGAGCAAGTGAAATACCAGTAAATAGCAGAGCGGCCACTTCGTTTATTTTATCACAATTTACGTAATTTCGTACTCGTTGCAGACTTGAATGCAACTTACGATCGAGTGTGAATCGTAGATTGTGAGTCTCCAGTTGTCAAGCTTTTGCTTCAAGTTAACAGTCATCAAACCGATAGTGTCGGGTTGGTGAACTCAAAAACCAAACTGATTTGGGAAGGCTAGGCGAGAATGACTGAGACGTATGTAAAAAGCAATCAAATATTGTTTTTCCGTTCACTCTTGTTACCCTTGTCCGCAACGTGCGTGTTTCACTTGAAATCGGTGGAAAACTTGAGGTAATAGACTGTGCCACCGGATATTAATTAGACCCTTTCTTCTCAGTTATGTCCATTATTACTTAATTATCCGTTAGTAGTAGTTGTTTTCTGTTATTAGACTGTATTATTACTTGTTAATACACTTAATTGTAGTACTTATCATGAGTTCTTGTAATGATGGCACCAGCTTTTTACCATTACCCTTTTTATTAGTACCGGGCATAATATTATTAATATGTGACCGGTACGTTACATGTGTCAATTTCTGGAATGTATATCTTTTGTGACATCGGCCCGGCAGTTGGACTGGCGGGAACTTGATTGTTTTAGTATTGTTAAATTCTCTTGGGACAGTGAAATTAACTAGGTGATGAGGTTATTAATAATACTAGGCTACGTGACAACCGGTATATACATTAGTTAATATTAATACTTCATAGTATGGAAAAACTTGAGGGGATATCATCTTACTAGTGTGCGTGGCATTGGTGGCACCAATGCCACTGATGATATGTCCTGTGTATATGCAGTTAGCTTGCTACTGAATAAAGTTTACGAAATCGGAGCGCAAATCTGCGTTTAAACTACTTGAAATAGACTCATCATGTGTTCAAACTGTTTTCAAAGATGCCGAGGCCAACAGAGCCGAAGTTTGATATATTTAGATAGAGACTCGGAGGTGTTTGGGCAAGCAGGGCATGTGTACCTGAAGCAGTAGGGGGGGGCACCCGATGATTAGGTATAAACCGGTCACACACGGACCTTATCCTACCTTTCACTTGCGGTTTGCCGGGAGACTTCGTTAAAAGCCAGGTTGCTCACAGCCGGGCCACTTTAATCTGAAGGCTTAAATGTAGCTTCCTTCGCCGCCGGGCGAGTAAACGTAGCCGCCAGCGCTCGCTCACGCACGGCCCACTTAAGGATTTCCGTGTCTAGCATTCGCTCAACTTCATTTTCTGTTTCCTCGCCTTCGAAGCGCACGAAATGGGCCGGCTGCAGCTTCTTGCCTTTACGGATGGGTTCGCACTCTCCTTCCACAGCCCCCTTCCTCATCTTACTCTTCCACTACGGGCCATAGGTCCGCTTTGCCCAATTCCCCACTCCTTCGCTGGCACTTCAACGCTCATACCGCGGGTCACCTCCCGCTGTTCATCCGTTGATTCCTCCGGCTCGGGCAGTCTTAACTTTCCTTCCTCTTCCTTCTCTTCCTTGACCACTACAATGCGATCGTTGTCTTCGACTCCCTCCGGTTTTACGAATAGCTCCTCCATGTCATCGCTAATCTGGGAACCTAGAGCCTCGTCTACCTTCAGTCCGGCGGCCTTCCATATTTGAAGTAGGATAGGCCAGGCAGGCTGATCCTCGTCAAAGTTGATCACATCCCGCCACCGCTTGATCTCCCCCTGGACCAGCACCACGTGGCACTGCGCTGATGTCTCCAGGTCTAGCCCCATCCAGGCGGCTGGTAACGAGCGGTCTTCCTCTTTCCTCAAGCAATGGTAATTTTCATCCAGTACCACATGACAGAGACATCCGAAGGTGTGCAATAATGATAGCCACTCCACTTCCTTCTCATAAGGAAACATTGTGAACAACCTCGGCTCTTTGCCTCCAGGTGGCGGTGTCAGATTATGTAGCAATCCAACGTGCGGCTCGGTCTTTGAACCAATCTCAACATTCAGGGCAGGTACCGCTGACGGCCCGCTCACCCCTCTAGGTCTACCCTTACTCTCTCCACGTGGGGCGGGCACCACAGGACGGGGCGGAGTACCCCTCGGCTCTTGTTCGCGTACCGGCACCGTCGCTACTTGTTGGGACACAACTCCCCCACGAGAGGGGGATACCCCACCTAGGAAGTACATGTGCTTTGCTTGGGTACCGGCATGTAGTTCATGTTACAGTAGGCGGTACACCTTTCGCCACGAGGGTACACCGGATGCCTCCCACGTTACAGGTTGACGATTGACAATCCACTCGGTAAACTGCCCGGGGACCCGGGGCTTAGCATAGTGGATGATGCCCGGTAAGAGGGACCGGTTCCACGGGATGCCACCGTGACGCTTCGCTGCTTCGTGAAGCACTATAGCCTCAACCATGGGGATGACTCCCACTCTTGATCTGGGCTTCCAACCCCCTCTCTCCCATCTCGCACATGAGGGGCAGATGATCCCGTCGCGCCATGTCGGCTGCCCATAGGCGTAAGGCATTGTCCCTCTCGTGCTTGGCTCGTTGGTATTGGTGCTCAACGCAATAGTTACTATCTATGAGGGTAGCTGCCTTAATCCGCATGTTGTTGAATCTGGACTCAAGGTCCTTCACGCTGGCTACGCACCGACGCTTTCCCTCCGCTACTCCGTGGCACCGACACTCATTCATCTTATCAATGTTTCCTCAAGCAAGATTTCAAGGCTGTTCTCGTCCTCAGGGGGTATGACCGGTTCGGGAAGGCTCGCACCCCCGTGTCGGGCCATGAGGGCTTTGTCTTCCGACCTGCCGGTTAAGAACTTTACCATGGCTGAGACTGGTAGTGGTATCATGAGCCAAAACCTGAAATCTTTACTCAAAGCGAAAAGGGAGAAAGTACAAGGGGTAAAGGTGAGGCCCGGCCCGGAGGACTACCAACCTGATGGCTTGGCGGACGTGGAAGATGAGCCTCCGGAGTTGCAGTCCGATGCGGACCCTTCCTCTGAATCAGACTATGAGGACGAGCGTGAAGGTGAAGAGTCACCGGCTAGAAACATGGTCGAGGTCCAAGCTCCGGAAAGGATACCGTCCCCAATAGGTCCCGACCATAGTGCTGAGGCAGAGGTGGTGATGAGACTGCCCGGACCAATATCAATCCTGTGACTACGCCCTCAACTACCCCAAGCAATAGGCGTAGGTCAGTAGGTGCTCGTGCGTTTGGCTTCCTTGAAACGGTCCGAGCCTCCGTGAGTGGGATGCCTTGGTTTGCGTCCCATGCTAAGACGGTACCCCCCCGCAGAACGAAAGGTGATTTCACTGTTGCCTCCTACTACTAGTACCGGTCCGTCTACGGCCCCCTCGACTAAGTCTTCAGCTGAGCCCGTTAGTCCTACCAGACTAGGTACCGGAGAGCGAAAGAGTCGACTCCGAGCAGTGGCCGAGCAGCAAGAGGATATGCGCAGGTTGCACCGTCCGGCATTGAGCGGTGAGGAAGAAAAAGATGAATCCGACTTCCGGAATATGTGAGGTGAGTGGACTAGGCTGTTGTACGACTCGGCGCAGGGCAGTGAGTATCCCATGAACAAGCCTAGGTGGCCGAGACGTTGGGCCGTAGAAGGGGCTGCAGCCAACAGTGCCGCCGTGTTTAAACCTCGTACTAGACCGTTCCGGGTCTGAGAGAGGGTGGGACGGCGAGAGCGTACTAGGGAAGGAATACGCATGTTTGCCTGAAGCAGAAGGAGAAGCTGACCCCGTTGACGACCTAGTGCGTTTCATGGTAGAACGAGGATGGATGGCTAAAGGTATCCGGTTAGCGGAGCAGGCCCTACTAGGACGGAGTGTGGACAAAGACCCCATGTTCGATTCGGGAGCTACGTTTCACTTTGTGCCGGCCAGAGCCGAACAACGACTGTTCAACATCAAGAGAGGGATGAAACGGGTAGACACAGTCAACGGGCAGACCACCGTAACTAAGAAGGGCTCATTAGACATGACGACCGTGAACGGAAAAGTGGAAAAGAACAGGTTACACCTAGATAGTGTGTGGGTTAGCCCCAACCTAGATGAAACCTTAGTCTCCGGTCCTCAATTGACCAAGGATGGGTATAGCGTGGTGCTCAACAAGAAAGGAGAGGGTTACATCACCAAGGCCCAGATACCGGACATTTCCCCAGAACTTAAGGCCGGTGTCCTGTATCTTGACGCCAAGGATAAGGTGTGGCGGTTCGTGACCTCAACTGACCGAGAGCTGGCTGCCGCTAAGGCTGAGGCTAGAGCTTTCTTTGGGAAAGAGATGGCTAAGGTCACTGAGTTGACTGTCTAAGCGAACAACTACATCAGAAGTTCGGGGGGCCGGGAAGCCACATGCAGCGTCTTATCAGTGAGGCTTACGGGATCAAGATAGTGGGTGGGAAGACCCATGAGCAAGCAGTAAAGGAGTATAAGGAGTGCCCATCCGCCAAAGGGGGAAAGGTAAACCATCCGGCTAGCAACCAACTGACATAGGTAGAAAGGTTCGAGGCCGTGTCGTTTGACAAGTCCGGGTGCTTACGTAAGCCCCTCTGTGGCGGGTTTTGGTACGGCATGGTGGGGATCGAGGCTAACACGGGTCGCCACAGCCTCACACTTCCTTAACGTTTGTAATTACGATAATACCGTTTTATACATTAGTCATTATTCAGTGGCACAAGTGGCACTTAACTATTTACCAATACAATATGTCAGTTACCCTTTTAATCAGTACGGATGGATGGTCAGTTAAGACGCAGTATAGGTAGAACAGTTACAGTCATTCAGTCCATATTATAATTTAGTCACAGTCATTAGTTGTGCTTCCAACCATAATCATTGCAAGTGACGTGGCATAGTTCTAGAGTAAAAC
Organism: Paulinella micropora; assembly: GCA_019918135.1. Classification (NCBI taxonomy): domain Eukaryota; phylum Cercozoa; class Imbricatea; order Euglyphida; family Paulinellidae; genus Paulinella; species Paulinella micropora. The sequence goes on along the minus strand of WBZZ01002236.1, from coordinate 94,269 downwards.
GGAAAGTGATTGTATTCTCAGTAAAGTTCAGTTCCAGTAACAAGGAAGTAGTCGTGGGATTATTAACTAAACATTCGACAATCTTGGGGGTATCCCTTTTTCCGAAATTTTCCATGAAGTATATGGACTTTTTTGAAAACGTGTGGAAATGAAAGGAAATGAATTCCCTGATTGCAGAACATATAAAAATAATATTAAAATATGTTTTTATTAATTGTAATACACTTTAACTTCATCTTCAGAGGTGGGCAGGAACCGGTCCGACACGGTAATTTTTCTACTTTTTCGTAGTCCCGGCTACCATGAATCTATGATGATAACAATGCCGAACATGCAGAATTTGCTTTTACTGTTTATTCTTGCTTATATTAAGCATTTTACTATATTAAGACATGGTTTTACCTTCAAAAAATTCTGTTTGCCCGCTGTGACGTACGCTGGTACGTAGAGGGGGGAGGGGGGGGGGGTGGGGGGGGGGAATGGGTCGGAGGGAGGACGCTTCACATCAGATTCTGGTGCATTATCAGAGTTAAACAAATTTCTAATTTCAGTTTTTAGAAGAAGCGTTACAGTTGCAGTTGCCCTAGACAAAAACCATTATGAAAAAGTCGGACCCAGAAAAATTCATTCAAAAAAAATAATCACATACGACCACGTCCACGTCCACGTCCACGTCCACCCGCAGCACGACGTGCGCGGCGACGTCCGCGCAAACGGATTCCTGAGTTACGCATTCTCCAACTTGCGTCGGAGCGATCTGAATCATCTACAATATGGATAGCATCATGTTAAGGAGGAGAAGAACAAGAAGAAGAAGAAGAAGAAGAAGAAGAAGAAGAAGAAGAAGAAGAAGAAGAAAACTAATACCATGCTTTTCTTCCTCTGAACCAGAAGATCGATCAGACGATGAGTCAGTTGATGAACTGGAAGATGAAGTATCAGATAAGTCATCCTCTGAATCTGCCACTGGTTCTGCAGGCTGAGCAGCACCAAGCTCTTCTTCCTCAGGGAACCCACAGTCGCATCGTTCGAAATGGTTCCACGCTTGTTCAATAAGCTCTGCCTTCTTGAACTGTTTCCGATCGGAGTTTTGCGTTGCAACACCATGCATTCTCATCCATGATTTCAATTCGCTAACTACCATCTGCTTGGACGCAAATTGCTTTTTTTCCTCTGACGATCTTAGCAACGTGAGAATTTTCCGCCAAGGCTCAGAAGCATTTCCAAATGCTAAATCCTGCTCCTGCTTTTCTTCGCTAGTAAGCTGTCTTGCACCACGCCATCTCGGGTGAGCTGGAGGACGTCCTTCATTAACAAAATAAGTGCGTGGTAAGGACAGCAGCTCTTCATCGGTCAAACGCGTAAGTGCGTTCATTTTCTCCTGTCGTTCTTGAGGCAACTCCATCCAATTTACAGGTAGCTCGTCGATCAATCGAAATTCTGCTCTCCATTCCTTGCCTTTTGCATCGACACAGGACATATGAGCAGGACGGCCGGGCAGGCCGCCTTCGAAGTAATCTCCATCCACCTCTACTCTGGTCAAATTTCCACCTGCTAACATTTCCTCCACATGTGCTCGCTCATCCTGCCCTAGGTATTTAGTAGCCAAAGCACGAATATCCTTCTTCAGGCGCGGATTGACGAAGTAGCCGACTGGAAGCTTGGGAGGCATGTCGGTCGCTGTCATAAATAGAGAGAGAGATAGATAGATAGAACGAGAGAAAGAGAGAGATATATATATATATATATATATAGAGAGAGAGAGAAAGAGAAAGATAGATAATATTATTACCGGGGCGTCCGATAAACAAATTGATCGGTTCTCCTCTGGGATCATCACGCACTCCATGAAAATCCTGTGCGTCTCCCCAAGTAGCGATCTCTACAGTCGGCAAAGCGTCAGGATCTTTCTTGGTGATTCTATATGCCAAGGGTTTGTTGTAGTTTTTGAAACTCTTGTTCATACACGGGCTAAAATGAGTCATCCAGTCGTAGTTACATCCGAGAACAACCAGCACATGCCTCTTCTTGTGCTGCTTCTTGAATGCAAGAATGAGCTTTAATAACGCTTGAGCGATGTTAGTTGTCAGGAAGGTGCTCTTCCACCCGATATCCATAACTCGAAATTCCTGATCATCTCCATCGTGCCCGTGCCCTGGTGGCTTGCGATGTGACTCTACTTGGAAACGGATTCCTCTGTCAACGACATTGAGCCCAAGGAAACCCAGCATCGCCCACGCGGTGTTATCACCAGCTCCGTCCCACTCAAGATATAATTTCCACGCTTGCATTGTGCGAGGGTTCCAAAGTTGCCAATGTAAAAGTGCGGCAAGCATAGTAATGTTGCTGTTCGCGCCGTGTTCTACCGCGCCTTCAAGGTACGTCAGAATAAAATGCGTATCGGTAGTGTAGCAGGTATTGATTCCAACGCAAAGGCGAAACACAATTTTTCCTTTGAAATCTTTCGCGGCGCGGCGGCAAGATGGGATCTTCACTGGCGGTTTCATATCGGCTGATATGACTGTGGCAGCAAAATCTGCTGGTGCTGCCTTCTTGCGCTGCATGCTGGCAACGCGGCACGCCCTGTGAATTTTGTGATGAAGCCTGCTACGGCGACGCCATTCTTGAGCTTCTACTTCAGTCCTGAAACCGTTAGAATGATCAGCAGCAAGCTCTGTGCAGATCTCGCATTTTGAGAAATCTCCTTCTGCAAAACAAACCTGTAATAAGTAATGATAACGAAAATATGCATAATACCTCTGACAAACTTGACGTGCGGAAAATCCATGCGCCAAACTTTGTTGATCGTATTGTCTGTCGGAGGATTATTTGGATCAACTCGTTTCGAACAACCAAACCGAAGGCACATATCTTTCCAATTCTCGCGAACATAGTTTTGGACTCCTGCGTCCTGAGCCATTTCTTGCATCCTCCATATTCCGTCGCTGCATATCTCCGGGTAACTCTCCATGAACTTCTCGCAGAGTAATACTGCTACCACATCTTCTGTTTCAGGAACGGTTGAGTAGCTTTTTGTCAAAACCTTCGTGTTATTTGCAAGAAGTTTGTGTGCTCTTGACAAAACTTTATCACCGATCCCGTAGATACGCTGCCAGGCTACTTTGCACACAGCCTCCGTTAAATACATATACTGAAACGATCCAGTTTTTGTTTGAAACGATTCAAGCTGCGAAGCTGCCCAAGAATAAAGCTCACTGAGAGTCGATGATGATTGCATTCCTGCTCGATTCGTTAATGAATTTAATTGGATGCATCCCTGTTTGCAGGGAACTCCCAATTTTCATAGTGAAATGATCAGAAAATGCAGCATGATCTGCAGCACGCAAAGACTTTCCTCCTGGTTCGAGGAGCCCAAGCTGAAAAGAAGGAGGAAGGTATTATCAGCAAAGACTCCGTAGCCACCACCACGGTGTGCCACATATATCGGCGCCTTGCTAGCCCTCAGCATGGCATACCTAAAGTTTGAAATACACATGAAAAAAATGGCAGCGCTTCCCGTTAGAGGGAATCACTAAAAAAAAAAAGGACAGAGAAAGGCTCACTGATAGAAGGCCACACACACTAGCTAGTTATACTAAAGCTAGTATCTATACTCCCCTCTTTAAACTATGCTATATAATAATAATAATAATAATAATAATAATAATAATAATAATAATAACAATAATAACAATAATAATAATAATAATAGATTTATCAGTCAATTGGCCTTTGATCCTGTCGGACATGTGCCTCCATTGGTAGCACGGGGCCGTTCGGTGACGCGGCTCCGCTCCAAAGACTCAATAATAATAATAATAATAATAATAATAATAATAATAATAATAATAATAATAATAATAATAATAATAATAATAATAATAATAATAATAATAATAGTGCTTCTCAGTCAATGGCGAATGCATTTCTGCACATGTGCCTCCATCGTCTCACCCGTGAGGGGAGTACGAAGATTTGACGATAGGCTCTACTGACACCCCCGCAAGGCAGCTCCAAGCAACAACAATAATAATAATAATAATAATAATAATAATAATAATAATAATAATAATAATAATAATAATAATAATAATAATAATAATAATATATTGAAGAGGAAATGCAAAATCATGCCGGTCAGTTTCACAAACTTTTGTGCAGAGTTTTTTCCACAGATTGTTGTGTACAGAAGAAAAGAATAGCATTCCCGCTCATTCTGAGCTGGGAAAAGAGCGGGAATGCTGTTACATCTTCTCGAAATGTCATGCTCTCAATAAAATCTCTGCACAAAAGTTTGCAAAACAGCAATCCAAAAACGAGTTTCATCGAATTGCTGGTTTGTGAAAAATAGATTAAGCTGGGTCGTGCAATGTTAGGAAATGACATTTATAGCTTCAACAAACACGTTGCAGCAGAAACATGCAAGGGATGACATGAGTTGAGAGTACGTACTAGGAAGGAAATGCAAAATCATGCCGGTCGGTTTTCACAAACTTTTGTGCAGAGTTTTTTCCATAGATTGTTGTGTACAGAAGAAAAGAATAGCATTCCCGCTCATTCTGAGCTGGGAAAAGAGCGGGAATGCTGTTACATCTTCTCGTAATGTCATGCTCTTAATAAAATCTCTGCACAAAAGTTTGCAAAACAGCAGTCCGAAAACGAGTTTCATCGAATTGCTGGTTTGTGAAAAATAGATTAAGCTGGGTCGTGCAATGTTAGGAAATGACATTTATAGCTTCAACAAACACGTTGCAGCAGAAACATGCAAGGGATGACATGAGTTGAGAGTACGTAGGAAGGAAATGCAAAATCATGCCGGTCGGTTTTCACAAACTTTTGTGCAGAGTTTTTTCCACAGATTGTTGTGTACAGAAAAAAAGAATAGCATTCCCGCTCATTCTGAGCTGGGAAAAGAGCGGGAATGCTGTTACATTTTCTCGAAATGTCATGTTCTCAATAAAATCTCTGCACAAAAGTTTGCAAAACAGCAATCCAAAAACGAGTTTCATCGAATTGCTGGTTTATGAAAAATGGATTAAGCTGGGTCGTGCAATGTTAGGAAATGACATTTATAGCTTCAACAAACACGTTATAGCAGAAACATGCAAGGGATGACATGAGTTGAGAGTACGTAGGAAGGAAATGCAAAATCATGCCGGTCTGTTTTCACAAACTTTTGTGCAGAGTTTTTTCCACAGATTGTTGTGTACAGAAAAAAAGAATAGCATTCCCGCTCATTCTGAGCTGGGGAAAGAGCGGAATGCTGTTACATCTTCTCGAAATGTCATGCTCTTAATAAAATCTCTGCACAAAAGTTTGATAATAACACGACCCTTTTTCCACACGTTCAAATTTCAGACCGGCCCGAGAAAAATTTTAAGGTTGAAGGCGCTGACTGGTAGTTATGTCTTTGGAATTCAACTCATTTTGCTCGTTTGTCAACGTGTAGGATCACTTTCTGACTCTGGCATGTCTACGAAGCACATTGCCAAGACTCTGCAAGCCATTCTCAAAAATTCGCGTGGGGAATTGTTCCTTAAAATCAACGGGTCTGCAGACGTGCTGCCCTTTGATTGTGTGGAGATTCCCCACGCCGTCTTTTGCAAGCATGATCTGGTATATGCTTGCTCACTTACTTACTTACTTATTTATTTAATGTGCAACATGCAGGGCAAAGGCGATTTGGAGGAGTTGGTCCGCGGCTTCAGCTACACCTGGAATGCACAAGGTATTATGTATGTATGTATGTATTTATAATGCATGCATCGTAGGGATCCTGCTCAAGAATAAGCCTGTGCCCTGGGACGACGGATTGGGAGAAGCTCCTCCCGCAAAAAGGCAGAAGAGACAGGAGAAGGAGAAGGAGAAGGAGAAGAAGGAGAAGCAAAAAAAGAAGGACAAAGGGAAGGAGAAGGAGAAGGAGAAGAAGAAGGAGGAGGAGAAGAAGAAGAAGGAGGAGAAGAAGAAGAAGAAGGATGAAAAGGAGAAGAAGGAGGAGGAGAAGAAGAAGAAGGAGGAGGAGGAGGAGAAGAAGAAGAAGAAGGAGGAGGAGGAGAAGAAGAAGAAGAAGGAGGAGGAGCAGAAGAAGAAGAAGAAGGAGGAGAAGAAGAAGAAGAAGAAGAGGGAGAAGGAGGAGGAGGAGGCGGAGAAGAAGAAGAAGAAGAAGGAGGAGGAGGAGAAGGAGAAGAAGGAGGAGGAGAAGAAGAAGAAGGAGGAGGAGGAGGAGAAGGAGGAGGAGAAGAAGAAGAAGAAGAAGGAGGAGGAGGAGAAGAAGAAGAAGGAGGAGGAGGAGAAGAAGAAGAAGAAGGAGGAGGAGAAGAAGAAGAAGGAGGAGGAGAAGAAGAAGAAGGAGGAGGAGGAGAGGAAGAAGAAGAAGGAGGAGGAGGAGGAGAGGAAGAAGAAGGAGGAAGAGGAGAGGAAGAAGGAGGAGGAAGAGAGGAAGAAGATGGAGGAGGAGGAGAGGAAGAAGAAGGAAGAGGAGGATGACCAGCTGAGTGGGTTTCCCCCTCTGGATTCGGGGAAGGTTCGCGTGTGGGCCCACAAAGGAATTTTCACATTCCTATCCGGATTAGATTATCAAGACTGGTATTATTATTATTATTGTTATTATTATTATTATTATTATTATTATTATTATTATTATTATTATTATTATTATTATTATTATTATTATTATTATTATCATTATTATTATTATTATTATTATTATTATTATTATTATTATTATTATTATTATTACTGGATACTGTAGCATAGTTTACAGAAAGGAGTTAGTTACTAGCTTTAGTATAGTTAGCTAGTGTGTGTGGCCTTCTATCAGTGAGCCTTTCCCTGTCTTTTTTTTTTCGAGTATAATCCCTCTAACGGGAAGCGCTGTCATTTTTTTTTAATTTCATACTGTTATTATTATTATTATTATTATTATTATTATTATTATTATTATTATTATTATTATTATTATTATTATTATTATTATTATTTTATTATTATTATTATTATTATTATTATTATTATTATTATTATTATTATTATTATTATTATTATTATTATTATTATATTATTATTATTATTATGTGGCACCGCGATAGCCCAGTGGTTAAGGTCTACCATCTGGGACCTGTCGCCAGTTCGATTCCCGTCGGTGCCAGTATTTTCAAAGGATATTTTCTTTGAAAGTATTGGTCTGTCTGGAAGGCTTGGAGCTGCCTTGCGGGGATGTCAGTAGAGCCTATAGTCAAATCTTCGTACTCCCCTCGCGGGTGAGACGATGGAGGCACATGTGCAGAAATGCATTCGCCATTGACTGAGAAGCACTATTATTATTATTATTATTATTATTATTTATTATTATTATTATTATTATTATTATTATTATTATTATTATTATGGACACCGTGATAGCCCAGTGGTCAAGTTCTACCATCTGGGCCCTGTCGCCAGTTCGATTCCCGTCGGTGCCACCAGTATTTTCATTGAACATACCGGTCCGTCTGGAAGTGTTGGAACTGCCCTTGCGGGGGTGTCATTAGAGCCTATCGTCAATTCTTCGTACTCTCCTCACGGGTGAGACGATGGAGGCGCATGTGCAGATTTGCATCAGCCATTGACAGAGAAGCACTATTATTATTATTATTATTATTATTATTATTATTATTATTATTATTATTAGCTTTTTCTTCTGTTCCTCTTTTATTATTATTTATTATTATTATTATTATTATTATTATTATTATTATTATTCAGCCCAATGGCCTCAAGGCGTTAAACTGTGACGCTAACTCATAACCCTTTGGTGGTAGATGCTGGGGAGGAGGGTCGTTGCGCGCGTAAAAGATCTTAAACTCCGCATATGCTGGTTGATAGCCCAGGACCCAGCAGACACCAGATTGTTATGGGTGGGGTTTTGAGGCAGCTCTAGCAACCGCGCTTGGTGTATGCACTTGCACATTCGGTGACGTCTTGCAAGAGGTTGCTGGGACTGCGGAATAACCTCGGCTTAGTGCAGTCTTGCCCTCAGGAGCTCCATCGGTGGCCCCGATCATCAGGCGAGAGACTGACACGGGGGGGTGGAGGACCTCGAACAAGGGTATTGGAGGCTTATGTCCGTTGAGGATATGCCATTAGCTGCATCAGTACGCCTCAGATATAGTATTATTATTATTATTATTATTATTATTATTATTATTATTATTATTATTATTATTATTATTATTATTATTATTATTATTATTATTATTATTATTATTATTATTATTATTATTATTATTATTTGACTGTGACATATTTGAGGAAATCCCGATGAAAAACCTAGTCACACTTGCTAAACAGAGTTCCAGCCCAATGGCCTCAAGGCGTTAAACTGTGACGCCAACTCATAACCCTTTGGTGGTAGATGCTGGGGAGGAGGGTCGTTGCGCGCGTAAAAGATCTTAAACTCCGCATATGCTGGTTGATAGCCCAGGACCCAGCAGACACCAGATTGTTATGGGTGGGGTTTCGAGGCAGCTCTAGCAACCGCGCTTGGTGTATGCACTTGCACATTCGGTGACGTCTTGCAAGAGGTTGCTGGGACTGCGGAATAACCTCGGCTTAGTGCAGTCTTGCCCTCAGGAGCTCCATCGGTGGCCCCGATCATCAGGCGAGAGACTGACACGGGGGGGTGGAGGACCTCGAACAAGGGTATTGGAGGCTTATGTCCGTTGAGGATATGCCATTAGCTGCATCAGTACGCCTCAGATATAGTATTATTATTATTATTTAGGGAGTACATAGGCCATCGGTCCCTTTCCATGGGCTGATTGGTATAAAGCTCCTAGATTAATGTTCTATGCCGTCACTTCCTTTATTCCACCGATTGGTGTGGAGACTTTCCTTATGGAATGGAGGACTGGATGCACATGGCCTTTTGGCTCAGCAATTGGCAGACGATACATATTATTATTATTATTATTATTATTATTATTATTATTATTATTATTATTATTATTATTATTATATTGTTATTATTATTATTCGATAGCATAGTTTAGAGAGGGGAGTATAGATACTTAGCTTTAGTATAGTTAGCTAGTGTGTGTGGCCTTCTATCAGTGAGCCTTTCCCTGTTTTTTTTTTCGAGTATATTTCTTCTAACGGGAAGCGCTGCCATTTTTTTTTAAATTTAAACTCTCTTTTTATTATTATTATTATTATTCCTCTTTTGCTGCTGCTTTAATTAGCTTGCTCTTTAAGTTCACATCCGAGGACAACAAACATCGGGAGGGGGCGCTCGCGCTCGACGTTGCACTTACAAAGTACAACAATTTCGAACTGAAGGCGTCCACGCAAGTGGAGACATGTGAGGGTGAAACTTCACCTTGTGCTCCCGGGTCTTTTTCCCTATAAGTATGAAAGATTTTTATAAACTGATTGTTTATTTTTTATTTGCAGGCTCTTCATTGTCTTTCCCATTGGTTGGCGCAAGAAGACTCCTGCGCAAGTCAATCGAGGTACTGTATGTTTTTCAAAATTCACAAGCTGCACATATTTTTTATACTTGGATGTTGCAGGATCGAAGCGCTTCATTTTTGCTGCGCGCGAGGTCGACACTGACGGCGATGGCAAGGCTGACGAAATCCAATATCAGCTCATGGGTTTTTTTGGTTTTAACCTTAAACACTCTTGCATGCTTGATCCGTCGCCGATGGACTTCGAGAAGCAGGTGAAGCCCGCGTGGCTCCTCTACGTCGGTAACCCCACGAACCCGCCTATGATTTGCAACTGGCGGAAGCGGGAGCTTTTGCTTCTGTACGAAGCAAACAAGGTCATTTCTTCTTCTTCTTCTTCTTCTTCTTCTTCTTCTTCTTCTTCTTCTTCCTCTTCTTCTTCCATTTTTCTTTTTCTTCTTCATATACATGTTATTATTCTTTTTCTCCACCAGCTCCATCTTTTTTTTTTTTTGTTTTTTTTTTTTTTTTTTGTTTTTGTTTTTGTTTTTTTTGGCATCTTCCTTTTCTTTATTTTGCATATTTACTGCATGCTCGCCTGAAACGTTAGAAGAAGAATCAAAAAAAGGGCCCGACTGAGCCTCGCTCTTCGGGCAGGCCAAAAAAACTGAGATTCGGTAGCAACATTGTATGTAATGAAAAATGAAGGATGTATGTAATATTGTTTGGTTCTTTGTGCAGAATCCATCGACGTCGACGATGTTCCAGACGTTCCAGACGTCCCTGAAGAAGAAGAGACCCCTGAGCCTCCTATGCCTAAGGGGTCCAGCAAGAAAAAGCCAGGTACTAGCAAATTTCATCTTTTTTTGTGTGCTTTTTTTTCAGTGTTTCTAATTTCTGACGTGACTAGGCAAGCCGAAGTCCAAAAAGCCCGCGGTCGACGCTGATGAAGTGGACATGTCGTTGGAGGTATAATCTTTCCTACTCCTTCTTCTTCTTTTTCTTTTTTTTTGTGAGGGGGGGGGCCCCCGGGGGGGGGGGGGTCAAAAGGTCTCTTTGGGCGCCGCAGCATATAGTTTAGAGAGGGGAGTATAGCTACTAGCTTTAGTATGGCTAGCTAGTGTGTGTGGCATTCTATCAGTGAGCCTTTCCCTGTCTTTTTTTTTTCCGAGTATAATCTCTCTAACGGGAAGCGCTGACATTTTTTTTTCAAACTTTATTATTATTATTATTATTATTATTATTATTATTATTATTATTATTATTATTATTATTATTATTATTATTATTATTTAGGGAGTACATAGGCCATCGGTCCCTTTCCATGGGCTGATTGGTATAAAGCTCCTAGAGTGATGTTCTATGCCGTCACTTCCTTTATTCCACCGATTGGTGTGGAGACTTTCCTTATGGAATGGAGGACTGGATGCACATGGCCTTTTGTCTCAGCAATTGGCAGGAGATATACTATTATTATTATTATTATTATTATTATTATTATTATTTTTATTATTATTCTTTGTTGTTGTTGTTGTCGTTGCTGTTGGTTTGTTCTGCCACTGCCTTGTTCGCAAGAAATGAACGACTTCTTTCAAAACAACGGCGACCGGTATTGTATTCAGGGTAGTTCGTCCGCCGGCGTGTCGAAAGAAGTCGTTCAGGATCTTGTGAACAAGGCAATGTCAGAACAAGCCGCATCCATTAAGGAAATGCTAGCAGAAGAAAGAAAGTTGAGAGAGGAGGAAAGGAAGAAAAAAGAAGCGCAAGATCGGAAGGAAAAAGAGGCGCAAGAGAAGCGACAACGGGAAGAGGAGAGAAGAAAGAGGAAGAATTCGAAGAAGGAGAAGGAGGAGGAGGAGGAGGAGGAGGAGGAAAGCTCAGAAGAAGAGAACGAGAGAGTGAAGAAGAAGATGAAGAAGAATAACAAGAACAAGAAAAACTATGATGATAATGATAACAACAACAACAACATCAGCAACAACAACAGCAACAACAACAACAACAACAAAAATAGTAAGAGCGAGAGAGAAAGCTTGCTGGAGGATCTCATCGCGCGGATGGCAGCTGGCGCTCTGTCTGCTGGTAACTCACCTTCCACCCCCCAACGCGGCACCGGTCTCACCGCTCCCAGCTCACCTAACGCATGGGAGTTTGTTTTAGCATCGCTTGCGCTGACTCGGCGCTAACTTCAAATGCACGCACCAGGTAGTTTGCATAGCTTTCACTTTTCTCCTTCATCTGAAAGATGTTTGAATTTGTTTTGTGTTTTTTTTCTTTGTAGTAGTGTAGTATTAATCGTAATTTTTTGCACTGGCAGGTTTGTTATGGTCGAAAGCGTGATTAAGAACGTTTGTCGCGTGCAAGAGTTAAACAAACTTCTAATTTAGTTAGTATGATATTACGGAGTTATATTCATTATTTTTTTTAGTAATTAAAGAAATTTTGTTGTAGAATCTATGTATTTTGCGTGGCGACATCGCACTTCTCTTCCTCCCCCGTTCCCCCCTCCCCCCTCCCCCCCCCCCCCGGGGGGAATTTATTGTAGGTAAAAGCAATGTTTATTATCATAATAAAGTAAAATGCTTAATGTAAACAAAGATAAACAAACTTAAAAGCAAATTCTGCATGTTGGGCATTGTTATCATCATAGATTCATAGTAGCCGGGACTATGAAAAAGGAGAAAGATTACCGTGTCGGACCGGTTCCTGCCCACCTCTGAAGATGAAGTTAAAGTGTATTACAATTAATAAAAACATGTTTTAATATTATTTTTATATGTTCTGCAATCAGTGAATTGATTTCCTTTCATTTCCACACGTTTTCAAAAAAGTCCATATACTTCATGGAAAATTTCGGAAAAAGGGATACCCCCAAGATTGTCGAATGTTTAGTTTTATTTTAGCGTCATTTACTGACATCCAGAACTCAATCTGCCGGAATTCCTCAGAAGGAATAGTCCGTCAATTGTGTTTAATCAGACTTGCTTTTAGTCTTGTGTATTTTGGATTTACGTCCGGAGCACTCCTCTGAGTTCGGATCACGGTTTTATTCATCAACGAATATATTCGGTCATCGTCTTTCACGGTTATGCAGCCTTGATTGCTAACGACCTCATGAGCAAGACACAGACCCCCAAACTACTCAACCTTGAAAGCGTACCCACGCTCAAACCCAATGAACGACTTTACCAGGACTGGAAATTTCAGTTCCAATCCTTCACCTACGGAGATAGCGCAGAATTGGGAGACATGGTAGCCTCCGTGTTTGAGGAACCGGACAAAGCCATAGCCAGATTCCCCTACGACCCTACCGAAATCCGTATTGCAGAAGACTGGTCAGAGTCTTCAGATGACGAGCAAGAAACACAACCCCCAAAAGAGAGCGAAAAGGACAAGCCTAAACAGCAAGGCAAACCGCCCCGGTGCTCAGAAAGGTAGTACCTCCGCACTCTCGAAAGCAGAAAACGAACTGGAAGAAGAGAGAAAGGCCAGATGAGCACAGTCAACCAAGAAGAGAGCCTATTCCAGAAAGAAGAAGACAGACAAACAATATGCACAACGAATGCGTAGGTTGCAACGGACTTTACGTCTCTGTAGCTTTCAAAGCACCAGTCCTAGTGACGATGTGCATGGGAGTGGAAGACAGAAGCCCGGCATGTTAGTCTTAGTGGAAAAAAGGTATGGAGGCAAATCACTTTTTGATATGATCATAAGATGGCAAAAGTATATTGTCGCTACCCCTAAGGGAGACATTGCCTACTGGCTAGACAAAAACCGTCTTACGGAACACCAAATACAGAGAGACTATGGTGGTAAAATCCTTAACGAATGCGGATATGCGAAATGCAGAAATTGTAAGGAACTGAAACCGCTTGAACACCAATGTGAAATAGTCCAAAAAGAAATCTTACCGCCTTCAGAACAATACATATTCTTTGACGTTGAAGCGACACAGGACACAGGCGAGCACATTGTTAATCATGCTGAAAGCCAGTATTACGATGCGAAGGAACCGCCAGTAATTCACAAGAACATTCAAGATTTCTGTAAGTGGGTTTTTGACACTAAGCACAGCAGATTTACATTTATCGCACACAATGCCCGCGATTATGATTGTCAGTTTATTCTTAAGTGGTTGGTTGATAATGGTCAAACTCCGTGCGGTCGGCTCTGGTTGTGTGACCAGCGGGTGGAACTGGAGCGGGAGCCGCCGAGCGGCGCGGTGGTGCTGCCCAGTGCGGGTTGGCGGGGTAGCTGTTCCTTGCTGCGGCGGTCCCCGCGACGGCGGCCCTCCGCGGAGCCCCAATTGTAATTTGGGAGGGCGGTAAGATTATGATGATGACACTTAAGAAGTATCGCTTTATAGACAGCCTAAGTTTTCTTACGATGCCATTGTCAGACTTTCCAAAGACATTCGGGCTTACGGAACTTAAGAAAGGTTTCTTCCCGCGCTTTTTCAATACTGCAAAAAATAAAAACTATGTCGGGGTAATGCCCCATAAGAAACATTATGGCTACGACACGATGTGAGGAGATAAACAAAAGGAATTTCTTGAATGGTATGACGAACAAGTGAAAGCACATAACCAATTTGATATGGCAAAGGAAATCGCAGAGTATTGTCATTCAGATGTTGATATACTGAGGAAGGGTTGTATAGATTTTAGAAATCAGTTCCTAGAGTTTGGTATTGACCCTTTTCAATATACAACTATCGCGAGTTGTGTTATGGCTCTGTATCGTGTTAAGTTTATGCCAGAAAATTCAATTGCAATATTGAAAGCCGAAAAATCAAACAGGATGACTTCTAGGGCTTGTGTAGAATGGCTAGCATACAGAAGCAGACTGGATAAGACAGATATTAAGCACGCATTCAACGGAGGTGAAAAAATGTTTCAACTCGGGCAATCTCGTGTGTATGTAGATGGATGGGACGAGAAAAACAAAACCGCTTATGAGTTTTACGGGTGTCATTGGCACGGATGTGATAAGTGTTGGAATAGCAATGCTCTGAATGTGAAGAAGAATAAGACAATGGGCGAACTATATAAGGAAACAATTAGAAGAGAAAAACAACTTAACGAACAAGCGAAAGTAATAAGTATCTGGGAGTGCGAATGGAGCCTGATGAAAACCAGTGAAAGACTGGCTGAGGATACAAACGAACGAATTACTGAACAAGAAGGACTAAACCCACGAGAGGCAATGTTTGGAGATAGAGTGAATGCTCTGAAATTATATTGGAAATCACGACATGATAACGAGTATGCGAAATATATTGACATATGCTCACTTTATCCGACCGTGATGTATTACGACCTTTATCCAAGCGGACACCATATCATAATACGACCAAGCAACGAGGAGGAAAGAAATGAGATGAAAAATAAAATTATAAACAGAGAATATTTTGGAGTGGCTAAGGTTAAGATGCTACCACCGAGAGGCTTACTACACCCAGTCTTACCGAAGGCTGATAGAGGTAAGATGATGTATTACTTATGCGATAAGTGTGGAATGACTGAGCAACACGGCGAATGTAAGCACACAGATAAAGAACGAGCAATAACAGGCACATGGGCAACTCCAGAAATCTACAAGGCCTTAGACAAACGGTATAAGTTAATAAATATATATGGAGTATGGAACTGGAAAGAACAAAGCAGTAGTTTATTCAAAGAATATATAAAGACATTCTTGAAAGTAAAACAAGAGTCCAGCGGATATCCCGCGGGATGTAATACGGAAGCAGAAAAGCAAAATTACATAAACAGCATGGAAATCAAAATGGGAGTTAAGATGGATGAAAGCAAAATATTCAAAAACGAAGGACGGAGAGCAGTGGCTAAGTTGTGCTTGAACTCTCTATGGGGCAAGTTTGGATAAAAACAAAATAAAACACAGAACAAAATGATAAAGGATAAAGAAACCTTATACAAACTATTGAACGATAAATCAGTGGATAATATAAATATTAACATAATTAACGACCAAATTGTAGAAGCCAGTTATGACTTAAAACAGGATGCGGTGAGCGACCCGATTAAAACAAATATTGTAGTTGCTTTATTTAC
This sequence comes from Paulinella micropora, assembly GCA_019918135.1. NCBI lineage: Eukaryota > Cercozoa > Imbricatea > Euglyphida > Paulinellidae > Paulinella > Paulinella micropora. Next base: position 78,770 of record WBZZ01002236.1, on the reverse strand, counting down.
TACATGCCACCCAAGAATGAGACTTTACAATATGATGGATATATTAGGTAATAGGATATTGTATCATGACACAGACAGCGTAATATATACGACTAACAAAGAAATTAATCAGGTAGATGTAGAGACAGGCGATTTACTGGAGATTGGACTGATGAATTAAAAGGAGCGAAAATAAAAACCTTTGTTGGAGGTGCGCCGAAATGTTATGGATACTTATTAGATAATGGTAAAGCCAGTATGAAAGTAAAAGGATTTAGTATGAACTATGAAACGAAAAAAGCATTGAATTTACCAAATATGTTAAGTGTGATAAGTTGCGGGCTAGGTATTACGAACACTGAATTATTTGAGAATGGTAAAAATGAACTTGCTGAATTCTTGGAGACTGATGAAGAATTACGGATTGCTAAGCGAATTGAGAAGTCTGGAAAAGTAGTTAATAGAAAACAACAAGATAACACGAGACAAACAAAAGAAAAAAATAACAACCGAATACTTAGAAAACATATTTAGTTTTACATTTACGAAAAGACAAGTTATCGGAATTGTAGAGAATGCGATTGAAACTAGACCTTTTGGATATTAAAAAAATAAAATATTAAATATTTAATTTTTTTCCATAATTTTTTTTTACCAATCTATATAGACCAATGACCACCCTCACCAGTATCTGAAAAATTTGGACGACTTTCAATTGAGAAGAATAAGGAATTCTTTTCAGTAAGAGATGTCCAACAGATGATTGATGAAGAAATTAAGGCGATTGAAAAAAGTAGAGAAGGGAAGCCAACTGATGTTTTTCCATTTGGTAAGTATCGCGGAAGGAAGGTTTCAGATATTGCTACCATTGATAAGCCATATCTTGAATGGGTTATGAAACAGCCTTGGTTTGATAAATATGACATTTTTTACTTCACTTTTAATGTCTTGAATGGGTTACACTAGCAAAAATTATAACGGAGGAACCAAGCACACCATTTACGGCGACTGATTTAAAAGAGACCAGTATCACTGAAATCAAGGCGAAAGTGAGCGAAGCGTCACAACGTGGCGAAGCCACTTGTGTAGGTGAAGAGATAGCGAATGCTACATGTACAGAAAAAGGATGTATATTAAAGAAAGAATACAAGCAAAATGAAACCGATATTTTTCTTCAATATGGTAAGTATAAAAAAATGAAAATTGAAGATGTTGCTAAGATTGATAAACCATACCTTGAATATTTAATTCAACAACCTTATTTTAATAATAAAGATGCGGTAAAAAATATCTCTAATATCACATTACCTTCCTTTTATTTATTATTATTTTTTTGTTTCGGTATCACTGATCCTCAATAAAATTAGCGATAACATTGACATTTGAACCATTATTGGCAGTTCCAACGGATTTCTGTGTAAAAGTCAATACATCATTAGGAGTCAAATATATATCATAATTTCTAAGATTTATTTGTTGAGTTGATTGAGAATTTACATAAAGTTTAAAAATTGTTGTTCCGTTTGCGATAGCACTCGCCTTTATGTCAGTATCTACAATTGAATACTTAGAATCAACATCTGCAAAACCTGCGCCAGTTAGTGTCCCATTCAATACCATTCTTACTACACACGACTTACTATCTTCATTTGTAATACTTATCAAAGTCGGATAAACATTTGAATAATTTGTTAAATTAGCACCGCCCGCATCAAATACCGCTTTGTTTCTTATACTAATAATAGGACTTTCAGTGGTGTTTGCTGCTTTACTTCCTTCCACTTCGTTTGTTATACTTGTGTTTATCGTATTAGTTCCCTCAATGAATAAACTGGCACTCGCTGTTTTAAGAGTTTGTATTCCAGTCGCTGCATCATTTCTCATTACTGCTGTAAAAGGTAATGTTGTATTTCGCAGGCTTACACCAGTATTAGCATTCACATAGTCAATCATATGAACTAATTGAAATAATCCTGTTATGGGATTTTCAATATAAAACTTAATAGCACCAAACCCAAGATACTGAAATTGAATTTGAAATACGTTTCCTTTGCTCCAGTCGAAGTCAGGCATAGCAGAAGTTCCATCGCATGGGTCGTCCCAGTCTTCCTGGTCAATATAAACTGCGGCACCTCCTTTACAATATGCGATATTCATTCCTGCTTGATTTTTGTAAAAATAAAATCCATCAACGAGTTCATTTCCTATTCCAATATATGAATAGTAATCTTTTGTATCATCCGTTGTCCATAGAGCAGTAAAGCGGGCTAGGACACCCATTCCAGTTCTATATTTTATTCTCCTTTTACTTACCAGTCTAGCATCTGCCGTAGCATCAGCAGTTGTTTTCAATTCAGCCATATTATTCAAAAATGACACAGATGATTTTGTTTCTGTTTTTGTCCATATCCTAGAATTAATTGTATATGGAAAGATTTCTTGTAATACTGGTGTTAATTGAACTACTACTGCTTCGCCAAAAGCGGTTTTTGAATGATTGGTTTCAATATTACCATCATATCCAACACTGACATTTATAAATTCTCCATCTGGATTTTGTGCGATTAAGTTTCTCTGGTGGGACATTGTAGGTCTATATTATCAAAAAAATAAATTAACTATCAAAATTAATAATTACCTCTTAACTAATTGTAATCATATTCGCCTTAACCTGAACCTCCCGCTGAGTGATTGACACAGTGTAATGGTTGTAGGCAGCAGTCGCAGTGTTCGCGATAACATCCGTATCAAGGCTTAAACCAATGATTTCATTTTGATCCTTGCTCCATAGCGGGCGGTATTATCCCAAGTATCAACCCAGAACCAGTTGTATTTATACACATCGTTATTCAACAAGGCAGAACCCTCAATCTTTGGCTTCAGGTACATATAGTCTTCTTCAGTTGCACAGTCAATGTTGAAATCTTGCTGGCGGGCGCCGTCTAGAGTAGTGTAAAAATTGACAACCTTAACGGCAGCACGGTTATCGTTGTCATATTAAGCTGTGTTCTTCCTTTCTTCGGTGTCAAAAACAGAGTGATAAATCTTCTTCAAACGGCGACCGTGGCCTCTGTTAAATCGCATAATAATATTTTGGGATGAGCTTGATGGTGTGGTATTCTTGTAAACATATGGATAATCAATATTGAAGCTCATACCTTCGGGGCTAGCAATCTTCTGTTGAATTGATTGAATAATATCGGGGTTCGTTTCAACCGCAAGAAACAAGGCAAGATTGGTGACATCAGCAGGTACAGCCATAGGCGTGGTAGCATTTAGTGCGGCAAGATAAGCAGTGCTAATACAAGTAGCCGCACCATTAGTCACCGTATAACCTGTTCTGTCAGTAGCACCCCACACAATCCACTAGCATCACCGTGGTTAGGAAGGTCTAGGAAATCCTTCAAGCTCATTTCTGGTTTCCACAGCATCTTAGTTACCATTCTGAGATGGTTAAGGTCGCACAGATAAACACCGCTACGGGTCTGAAGTTGTATCTGGCTAATTTGTGAAAGGCAGTCCATAAAAATTCTAGAATAAACATTGGCACCAGCCGCTCTCATAGTATAAGTAAAATTCAAATAAGACCGAGCGAGATTAAAAGGTCTGCTAATAAGGTCAAAGCTTCGTTCTTGTCCACCAGCAGTGGTGACTTCAAATGTTCCAGAACCCTCACGAGGGGCTAGTTTATTCAAACGATAAGAAGCACTGATGTAGTCAGTTTTAGAAAAGCCCAATTCGCCTCCGTGTTGTGGCATTTTGTTTTCAGGTTTTTTTTTGGAAGTTGTGAAAATTAACTAATTCACTGGAATATATTTATAGAAAAAATAAATAATTCTAAAATTAAATAATTGATATTTTATTCTGACTTCGTCATCATAAAACATCGTAAGCCATTAAAGTTTAAAAAACGATGTTTGACAATAAACGAGAGTGCGTAGCACGAAGTGAAATTGTCAAATATCACCTAACCTTTAACAAATTGAAAAAAGATGTAAATAAATTAAAATAATTCGTTTCTCTGTAAATCAACAATGTCATAACAATACCTAACCCATTAAGATTTATAGCCTCATCGTTTTCGTCTGTAAGATAAAACCTATATGCATTATTTGAACTGGTTGATAATTTCTTACCATACTCAGACCCACTTCCGTCGTATATAATGGCTCCAAATGGAATTTCGTTGGCTGTGTATATTTCTTGTAGCACATGATTATCTCCTTCACCAACTAAGTCCGATTGAAGGTATAAAGTCTTTTCGCCAGTTAGCGATTTAATAAAATCATTAGCGAAGAAATATGTTGAATTTCTATCAAAACCCATTACTTCGTGAATACGGGTATCGCCATCAAATATAAACTGCGGTTGAATTCCTTTATTTTCTGACACACTGAATGTTAATTTACCATCTTCTGGTTCTATGTTGGTATTATTACTGGATACCACATAAATATAATTATTTGGGCTATCTGCCGTCAGTATCTCAGATAGTTTATTTTTTAAGTTGTTCATTGTGTAGTTTCCCTCAGGTATCGTAATTAAAGCCTCATACCCGTCTTCGCTAAGAGTAAAAGTATTATATGGTGACGCCACAGAGCAATACGACTTCGGCACATAGATATGAAGAATTTTACAATGTGTGGGATTGTCTACTGATTTTAAGTTTAATTCGTGTGTAAAGTCGCTGTCTGTTCCCGTTATTCTATTTTTACTATTTATGTAATAGATACCACTCGCACGACCGCCTTTGTACTCCATTGTTATATTATACGAATAATTTTTGGATATCTGAAATATCAAAATATAAACTGTCAATGTAATTTATATGTTTGTTTCTCCTGTAATGTCTTTCTCTCCCTTGCATTATATATGTTCCGCCACAAGGACAATAATGTGTTTTAAGTATTTCTTCTCTGTCTCTAGCATATTTCATTTTTAAATATTCTTTAATTTCATCAATATGCTCTTGTCTATATTCTTCGTTAGTACGACCTGCTATTTGCTTATTTACACACTCTTTATTGTTCCGTATATGTTCTCCTTCTTTTTTCAATAAACTTTCCCTATCATAGCATGGATATGTTTCCAATAATTCTATGTAAGCATCTTAGTATTTTAATATCTCATATGATGATACCCATTTTATTTTTTTGTTCTTGTAATCATTCCTATGCTTAGCAATTCTCTGAGCCAATGATTGAGTTGTCGAACCGATATAAATTTCGTCTGTCTGGTGAGAGCGAAGAGCATAAATTTTTCCTTGCTTGTAGTCCGGCATATTCTTTTATATTCTTTTTTATTCTTTTATTTAATACATAATTCAAATGAATGTGTCAAAGCCATAACCATTCTGTGCTTTTAATTTCTCCGCTTCTTCTTCTTCTTTTAGGTCTGTATATCCACTAGCAAACTTAAAGCGGTTGCCTTTACTTCTTTCAATCAAAAATCTCATAGCAAACCATCAACACGTGTCGCTCGTATCGCTCTGCTCTTTTACTTTATTTACTTTCATAAGCAGGTATGTGCTTGAATGGTTTTTATCTATTAGCCGTTTCATTTGTTGTTGAAAGTCTTCAGTTGGCTCGTAAAGTGCTAAAGGGTCATACACTTCCACGGACCTATCTTTATCTAAATCTATATAAACCGCCATCCAATGTGCTCCGGGTTGCGAACTTTTTTGGGTATTCATAATAAATCCGTATCGCTTTCTGCTTCCGGGCTTCAACTTGTAGATTTCATCACTGGCTATCGCTCCGAGATACCATCCATATTTATTCATTATGTCGTCTATTGCATTAGTCATTAGTCCCCGTCCCTCTCCATCTTGTTGCTGACCGAAGGTCGCATCTTCAACTACGTTGGAGTGTTGCTGTGGCTCATCTTGTTGTGGCTCTTCTGGCTGTGGCACCTCTGGCTCTGGTTGCTGTGTCTCAGGCTGTGGTTGCTCTGGCTGTGGTTGCTCTGGCTGTGGTTGCTCTGGCTGTTGCTCATTTCCATATTTATTTATAAGAGCATTAACATAATCTTTTTTTCTCATTGAATTAACCCATTCTTTTCGCGATAAATACTTTTTAATGTTTTCTACAGAAAACACTTTATTAATCAAATCTTCTAAACCAGTTCCCGTTTGTAATCCCAAATATTCTGCGAGTTTCTCTTTTTTACTTCGTCCTTCTTTTGTCCTACATATATTTTATGTTCTACAATTTTGTCTATTATCCATGATGCCCTTTGGTTCCATCCTTTAACATCGTGGCCTTCATTTTTAAGTTTATCCCTTAATGCTTCAACAAGAATTTTAATAGTCAGTTTTTTTTTCAATATTACTATTTGACAATCCATTCTTTAACATTGTTTTGTATTTAACCTCCCCTAGTTGGTTTCCTAAATTTTTATTTAATGCTTCATGTGCTCCTAGCATTTTTTTCATATCATCTATTGTTATTTGTTGCTTTTGAAATTCTTTTATTCTTTCTGCTATACTTTGTATTTTACTAGGATCCCAATTATCTATATCTGCTTGAGCAAAAACTCCAGACTTTATGATTAATTTTTTATAGTTTTCAAATTCTTTATTAGGCTTAACTTTTACCTCTGGCTGTGCCTGAACTTGTGGCTGCCCCTGTTGCGGTGGCATAATAAAGACATAACTAACAATGGGCGCAAGGGAGATCAATTGCCAGTCAGTGAGACAGCTCTTAAGGAAACTGCAGCACCAACAATTCACTCGCACCCAGAGGCTGTCGTAGCCAGGAGGGTGGTGTGCAGACCGTAGTAAGGACTTTTTATTATTATTATTATTATTATTATTATTATTATTATTATTATTATTATTATTATTATTATTATTATTATTATTATTTATATTGATACTGCGGTGGCGGTGGTAATGCTTGTATCCTATTTTTTCTGTCTTCTTCATATTTTACATCTTCTATGAATTTTTGCTCCCTTCTTAGTTCTCTGGCTTTTTGTTCTTGTCGTTTTTACACTACTCTAGACGGCGCCCGCCAGCAAGATTTCAACATTGACTGTGCAACTGAAGAAGACTATATGTACCTGAAGCCAAAGATTGGGGGTTCTGCCTTGTTGAATAACGATGTGTATAAATACAACTGGTTCTGGGTTGATACTTGGGATAATACCGCCCGCTATGGAGCAAGGATCAAAATGAAATCATTGGTTTAAGCCTTGATACGGAGTTTATCGCGAACACTGCGACTGCTGCCTACAACCATTACACTGTAGCAATCACTCAGCGGGAGGTTCAGGTTAAGGCGAATATGATTACAATTAGTTAAGAGGTAATTAATAATTTTGATAGTTAATTTATTTTTTTGATAATATAGACCTACAATGTCCCACCAGAGAAACTTAATCGCACAAAATCCAGACGGAGAATTTATAAATGTCAGTGTTGGATATGATGGTAATATTGAAACAAATAATTTTTTCCTTTTCTTTTACTTAATTTATCTGACATATTTTTTAAATCCGCTTCTCTTTCAATTAAACCATTGCTAATGGCATCTTGGGATTTTATTTCTCTGATAATATCCGCCATTCTTTGAGCTTGAGCTGTTTCAGTCTGTATGAGTGCGAGTTCATTTCTTTTCGTTTCGGCTTCTCGCTCTTCTATCTTATTTTGTTGTTCTTTTGCTTTTTTGTCTTTCTTTTCTAGCTCGCGCATTTGCTCATACTTTTCCAGTTTGAGTTTATCTAGCTGATTATTTACCTGATTGCGGTTCTCGTGTTCAAGACGATTGAAGTCGGACTTAATTACTTTCTCGTGGGTTTTTCGCTTTGTAGAAATCTTCTTTCCCATATATTTCAAAAACAGCTTACTCAATATAATAGTAGTAATGAGAAATAAGCCAAAGAAAAAACTTAAACAACGACCGCCGAGGATATACAGAACCAAAGATGGCCGTCCATATATTAAAGTGAAAGGTAAACGAGCATATCTCAACTTTGGAAAGAAAACGAATGACCTTTCAACACTTCAAATCGCTTCATTCAAAAACCGCTTTTGGCGAAGCAGTAGTAGGTCAATTAACACCAGTATTACAAGAAATCTTTCCATATACAATGAATTCTAGGATATGGACAAAAACAGAAACAAAATCATCTGTGTCATTTTTGAATAATATGGCTGAATTGAAAACAACTGCTGATGCTACGGCAGATGCTAGACTGGTAAGTAAAAGGAGAATAAAATATAGAACTGGAATGGGTGTCCTAGCCCGCTTTACTGCTCTATGGACAACGGATGATACAAAAGATTACTATTCATATATTGGAATAGGAAATGAACTCGTTGATGGATTTTATTTTTACAAAAATCAAGCAGGAATGAATATCGCATATTGTAAAGGAGGTGCCGCAGTTTATATTGACCAGGAAGACTGGGACGACCCATGCGATGGAACTTCTGCTATGCCTGACTTCGACTGGAGCAAAGGAAACGTATTTCAAATTCAATTTCAGTATCTTGGGTTTGGTGCTATTAAGTTTTATATTGAAAATCCCATAACAGGATTATTTCAATTAGTTCATATGATTGACTATGTGAATGCTAATACTGGTGTAAGCCTGCGAAATACAACATTACCTTTTACAGCAGTAATGAGAAATGATGCAGCGACTGGAATACAAACTCTTAAAACAGCGAGTGCCAGTTTATTCATTGAGGGAACTAATACGATAAACACAAGTATAACAAACGAAGTGGAAGGAAGTAAAGCAGCAAACACCACTGAAAGTCCTATTATTAGTATAAGAAACAAAGCGGTATTTGATGCGGGTGGTGCTAATTTAACAAATTATTCAAATGTTTATCCGACTTTGATAAGTATTACAAATGAAGATAGTAAGTCGTGTGTAGTAAGAATGGTATTGAATGGGACACTAACTGGCGCAGGTTTTGCAGATGTTGATTCTAAGTATTCAATTGTAGATACTGACATAAAGGCGAGTGCTATCGCAAACGGAACAACAATTTTTAAACTTTATGTAAATTCTCAATCAACTCAACAAATAAATCTTAGAAATTATGATATATATTTGACTCCTAATGATGTATTGACTTTTACACAGAAATCCGTTGGAACTGCCAATAATGGTTCAAATGTCAATGTTATCGCTAATTTTATTGAGGATCAGTGATACCGAAACAAAAAAATAATAATAAATAAAAGGAAGGTAATGTGATATTAGAGATATTTTTTTACCGCATCTTTATTATTAAAACAAGGTTGTTGAATTAAATATTCAAGGTATGGTTTATCAATCTTAGCAACATCTTCAATTTTCATTTTTTTATACTTACCATATTGAAGAAAAATATCGGTTTCATTTTGCTTGTATTCTTTCTTTAATATACATCCTTTTTCTGTACATGTAGCATTCGCTATCTCTTCACCTACACAAGTGGCTTCGCCACGTTGTGACGCTTCGCTCACTTTCGCCTTGATTTCAGTGATACTGGTCTCTTTTAAATCAGTCGCCGTAAATGGTGTGCTTGGTTCCTCCATTATAATTTTTGCTAGTGTAACACATTCAAGACATTAAAAGTGAAGTAAAAAATGTCATATTTATCAAACCAAGGCTGTTTCAATTAATTATGAAACTGAAATAAAGTCCGCACGACTGTAATTATTACACAATGATTAGTGTCCGATCCTGAATGCAAATATGGACCGTTACGTCCGTTACAATTATTGACTAGAACTTGAACTATACTGTCATTCTATTATACGAATAAATTACTTACAAGTGAGCCACAAAGTAATTACTAAAAGTAAAAAAGTAGTTGCCAGTCCCACCAACGCCGAACTCCACTGGAGACGTAGGCACATGATAGCTCACTTGCTCATTTCGTTATATTTGGAGTCTACTAGTTTGTTCGTTGCGCTTGTCAGCATCTCGTCCATTTACTTGGTTGTGTTCGTGACACTGTTGAACATACATTAATGTATTTGACGTTGACATATACATATATGTATCTTCATATTGCGTGTTGATCATTTTCAGTGAGAATGGTGTGGATTGCATAGTATGCGATATTACGGATAATGATGTTGATGTGCTTATTGCTTAACGTTGTGTTTAAGGTGTGGCTGTTTGAGTTGTGAACATATTTTATTAATCAACTTGTTTGGTTGTCACACAGCTGGCGGCTTTATGACATTTACATTGGCTCATATCGGCCGCTATTCCTAACACAGTAGGAAAGTTTCGCAGCATAAGAAAATTTTCCCACAGTAGGAAAATTCCTTAATGGGGGAAAAGGGAAAAATTCGTTTGGCACTTCTTTTTCTTCCGGCCCGGAGTCGTGAAATATATTAATCTTAACCCTTACTCCGGCTTCCACATTTGTGGATCAAGATCCACAAATGTGGATCGGCAGTACTTTTGGAGTTTTGAATGCATATTTATGGATTTTGATAGTTGTATTAATAAGTATTATTAAGATCGAAATGAGTCTGGTTGAAGCTAACCATGTCAAAAAACCGTTCTTTAATATGCATATAATAAAACCTTCACAACCGAGGTCAGAGTGTGCCTCTTATATCTGCCAGATGGCGGCACCCAGCGATGAAATGTATGCCACGTAAAAGAAGTGCCTATTCGGCAGAAAAATATATAACTTTACTAGGTTGCAGAAGTAGGGGTTCCAATTCTGTACTTCAGACACTTGGTCTTTATTTTAGACAGAAGGAAACTGAACCAGACACTGGCCGCGGCTCAGTCAAATTAAACTAACTACCAGCCTAAACTTAAATAAAGGAAATACAACTGAGAATAAAAGGTAAAGCAATGATCAGTCGTATAAAGGAACTGACTGCCACCGGTACCAGAACTATTAATAACTATGTAAAACATGTGTAGGCCGATATGACTAAATACTATATTAATAAATTTGTTCATTGCTTGGGAGAGGCTTTCCCGAACTCAGACTTTGCTTCACCAGGATGATGAATTCCCGGAAGGGGGATCATACATACATACATACATACGTAACATACATACATACATACATACGTACATACATACATACATACATGACATAACATGCATGACATAACATGCATGACATAACATGCATGACATAACATGCATGACATAACATGCATGACATTACATGCATGACATTACATGCATGACATTACATGCATGACATTACGTACATTATGTACTTATTACGTACAAAACATACAAAAATACATTACATACATACATACATTACATACACACGTACACGCACACATATACACACACATGCACACACATATATATATATGTATATATATATAACATATATATTAATATGTATATATATACTACATACATTACATACATTACATACGTAACATACATACATACATACATACGTACGTACGTACGTAAACACAAACACACACACACACTCACACACACACACACACACACACACAAACAAACACACACACACACATAAATATATATATACACACACATATATATATATCTATATTATATATATGTATATGTATAAATATATTATATATATATAAATATATATATATATAATATCTATATCTATATCTATATCTATATCTATGATATATATATAATATTATGTATATATATATGTATGTATATGTATAATATAATATAATATATACATACATACATACATATATATATAATATATATAATACATTATATATATATATATATTTTATATATATATATATATCATATATACATATATATATATCGGATCCCTGCACGCGATGCCTCAGGCGGCGCTGAACTATGGCTGTGTGTAGGGAAAAGTCTAGTAAACAAAAAACGGTGGCACTACAAGGAGGCTAACATTTTTATTATTAGTTTTTTACACAAATACTTTTATAACATAATACTTTTTTTTGGGGGAGGGGGGGGACACTGCCTCTTTTTGAATGTTAAAAAAAAAAAAAAAAAAAAAGACTTACCCAAGGGCAAGTAGCAAGGAAAGCAGAACCAAAACAAGCATGACGAACCAGGATACAGCTGGCAAGGACGGGGCACTGCTGAGCTTATTTCCCTCCAAGACACAGTACACCGTCGCTGATCCCATATTCTTACCCATAACGTCAGGTGGCGCTAAATCACTACGAAAACACGCACACACACAACTTATACAACTGCCCCCCCCCCCAAAAAAAAAACACACACACACACAAACACAAAAACACACACTCACACCTCGTGCTTTCTGTTTCTTTTCGTTTGCCTTCGTTCTTGCGTCTATTTTTAATTTTTTTTTTTAATTTTTTTTTTATTTATTTATTTTTTTGATTGCATTTTCCTTTCTTGATTTTTTGTCTTGTTTTCGATATATTTTTGTTTAGTTGTCCTCTTCTCTCCTCTGCCTTCCCTCTGGCCTTCCTTTCCTCTCCTTCCCCTTCCCCTCTGCCTTTCCTTTCCTCTCCTTCCCTGTCCTTTCTGACTCTTTTCTCCTCTCTCCTCTCCTCTCTCTTCTCTCCTCCCTCCTTTCTTCTCTTCTCTCCTCCCTCCTCTCCTCTCCTCTCCCTCTCTCTCCTCTCCTCTCTTCTCTTTTCTTCTCTCTCCTGTCCTCTCCTCTCCCCTCTTTTCTCTCTCTCTCTCTCTCTATCTCTCTCTCTGTCGTCTCTGTCTCTGTCTCTCTCTTCTCTCTCTCTGTCTCTCTCTCTATCTATCTCTCCTCTCTCGTCACACTCTCTCTCTCCTCTCCCCTCCCCCCCCCCCCCCTCTCTCTCTCCTCTCTTTCTTCCTCTCTCTCTCTCACACACACACACACTCGCTCTCTCTCTCTCCCCTCTCCTCGTCTATGCTCTCTGCTCTCGTCTCTGTTCTCGTCTTGCTGTCGTCTCTGCGCTCTCTCCTCTGCTCTCGTCTCTGCTCTCGCTCTCCTTCGCTCTCCTCTGCTCTGCTCTCCGCAAGCTATTTGTTTTTTTGTCTACACATCTCTGATAGTGTCGACGTTGTTATGGGGAGACTGACAGCTTAGAGTCAGTTGAAAGATGAAGGTATATGAGAGAAGCAAATTTAAAACGTGCAAAATTGAGCACAGGTCAAGGAGTTACCTATTCGGACAAACAGTGTTGTACTCTTTCAAAAACTGGAAGCACACACATGCAAGAAGAGCGTCGAAAAAGACAACGGCATGGAGCTGAGCCAAAGAGCGTGAGGGGTCGTCGGAGGTCGATGTGTGTTGCGTGTCAAGTGTTGTGTGTGTGTGTGTGAAGAGTTTTCTGGTGGTGGGTGGGGGAAAGGGATTTACCTGCTGAGCATATGTCTCACTGTCCAAGGTGCGATTGGTAAAGGACTTGCCCGCTGCGGAAATGCACGCTAGACCCACACACCATCATCAACTCACTGGGGTGACTTGCGGGAGTAGAGGCGCTTACCATTCTGACACCACAAGCAAGCGAACTGTACGGAATTTCCGTTTGCAGTCATCCCGGCCGGCGACGTCATACAGGCTGAGCAGCTGCTGAAGGCTGTGCAATCCACCGGGGAGTTGCTCGGGCTGGCGCTGTGGCTTAGGCTGCGACTCGGGCTGCGGCTGGCGCTGAGGCTCGGGCTGGCGCTGTGGCTTAGGCTGCGACTCGGGCTGCGGCTGGCGCTGAGGCTCGGGCTGGCGCTGTGGCTTAGGCTGCGACTCGGGCTGCGGCTGGAAGAGAGAGAGATGTTGTACCTGTCGCCCACGAACGTGGTACACTTGTCAGCCATAGGAACCAGCGGCAGGCTGCTGTTGACACAGGCGGCTGGCTGCGAAGGAGAAATCACGGAACCCTGATCGTCAAACGCCGGCGCTATCCACAGGGATGTATGATTCAACGCGTGCGTGTAAGCAGTCGCAAAGAGCAGATCCTCCAGCACAACGTCGGGCTCCAGCTGCCGCCCTTCGAACCAGTCGTTGATACCCCGTCGGTCGATAGTCACTACCGGCAGCGTAGGTGGCTGCGAGGTCACGCCCGCACTTTCCAAGAGGCCCGCGTAGTCTGCCACAAGCTCGGCAAAGTTGTCGCTGGGATACACCCACAGATCAGCCGCGCTGGCGAGCTGCAGCAACTGAGTATCATTCAATGCCTCCCAAGGACCGGCTGGTGTGAGACCCCCGTCATAGGTCTTGTAATCAACCAACTCCCAACCCAAAGCCTGCATGTAATCGCAGTAGTATGCACGCTTGGTGCACGTTCCACAGTACCAGGAGCCGTAGGACATGTAACACCACAGAACTTTCTTGCCACTGACCTCTGCCAGCTCTCTCCCGCTGTTGGTGTAGTTGGAGATGCACTCGAACCTGAAAGCGATTTCGTCGTAACGCTTGTTGGCTAACTCTTCGCGGTTGAACCACGCCCCGAAGAACTTGAGGTATTCCACGTGGTGCAGCGCCCCCTCCTCGGAAGTCCACGGGGCCAACACTCCTCTATCAGGGCTGATGATGTAGCCGTCGTGAAAGACAACTTCCAATCCCAGGTGCGCGATCGTATTGTCATCGACGACTCGCTGGTCAGTCACCTTGTCATACATTTCAGGTTCCTGATAGGTCTCATTCTTCTCAATTTGTTCCAGCACACAAGAAGAGCCGATTCGTTTGTTGGCTACAAAAACGGCATCGATGGCGGGTCTCACCCCCAACATTTCGAGGTAAGGCAGTATCGGTGTCGCAGTCAACCCCACACTGGTCAACGGGATTGCGAACATCTCGTCGGCAGCAATGCTCGGCTTGGGGGTGCCACACTGGTAGAGCACGTAGGTGAGATTTGCTGTTCCAGTCCTCACAGTCAAGACTTTGTAGTGCTTGAAGTACTCCACATCGAACAGCTCCGCCGAAACTGGTTCGACCTTGTGAGGGAAGTAATCAACGCTGGCGTTGTAATTTTCCACGCAACCTTGCCTGATCAGCTGTCTGCAGCGATCAGCCTGCGTACGGAGGGGCTGCGTCGAGTCTATGCATGCAGGCGGCGACATCACTGGAGCAACCGTGCCATCCGGCGCAAAATAGGCACCGATCCATACGGGTCGGTGCTTCAAACGCCCGGAGCCCACCACTGCCTCGAGCAAATCCTCCAACACAACGCCGGGCTCCAGCTGCCGCCCTTCGAACCAGTCGTTGATACCCCGTCGGTCGATAGTCACTACCGGCAGCGTAGGTGGCTGCGAGGTCACACCCGCACTTTCCAAGAGGCCCGCGTAGTCTGCCACAAGCTCGGCAAAGTTGTCGCTGGGATACACCCACAGATCAGCCGCGCTGGCGAGCTGCAGCAACTGAGTATCATTCAATGCCTCCCAAGGACCGGCTGGTGTGAGACCCCCGTCATAGGTCTTGTAATCAACCAACTCCCAACCCAAAGCCTGCATGTAATCGCAGTAGTATGCACGCTTGGTGCACGTTCCACAGTACCAGGAGCCGTAGGACATGTAACACCACAGAACTTTCTTGCCACTGACCTCTGCCAGCTCTCTCCCGCTGTTGGTGTAGTTGGAGATGCACTCGAACCTGAAAGCGATTTCGTCGTAACGCTTGTTGGCTAACTCTTCGCGGTTGAACCACGCCCCGAAGAACTTGAGGTATTCCACGTGGTGCAGCGCCCCCTCCTCGGAAGTCCACGGGGCCAACACTCCTCTATCAGGGCTGATGATGTAGCCGTCGTGAAAGACAACTTCCAATCCCAGGTGCGCGATCGTATTGTCATCGACGACTCGCTGGTCAGTCACCTTGTCATACATTTCAGGTTCCTGATAGGTCTCATTCTTCTCAATTTGTTCCAGCACACAAGAAGAGCCGATTCGTTTGTTGGCTACAAAAACGGCATCGATGGCGGGTCTCACCCCCAACATTTCGAGGTAAGGCAGTATCGGTGTCGCAGTCAACCCCACACTGGTCAACGGGATTGCGAACATCTCGTCGGCAGCAATGCTCGGCTTGGGGGTGCCACACTGGTAGAGCACGTAGGTGAGATTTGCTGTTCCAGTCCTCACAGTCAAGACTTTGTAGTGCTTGAAGTACTCCACATCGAACAGCTCCGCCGAAACTGGTTCGACCTTGTGAGGGAAGTAATCAACGCTGGCGTTGTAATTTTCCACGCAACCTTGCCTGATCAGCTGTCTGCAGCGATCAGCCTGCGTACGGAGGGGCTGCGTCGAGTCTATGCATGCAGGCGGCGACATCACTGGAGCAACCGTGCCATCCGGCGCAAAATAGGCACCGATCCATACGGGTCGGTGCTTCAAACGCCCGGAGCCCACCACTGCCTCGAGCAAATCCTCCAACACAACGCCGGGCTCCAGCTGCCGCCCTTCGAACCAGTCGTTGATACCCCGTCGGTCGATAGTCACTACCGGCAGCGTAGGTGGCTGCGAGGTCACACCCGCACTTTCCAAGAGGCCCGCGTAGTCTGCCACAAGCTCGGCAAAGTTGTCGCTGGGATACACCCACAGATCAGCCGCGCTGGCGAGCTGCAGCAACTGAGTATCATTCAATGCCTCCCAAGGACCGGCTGGTGTGAGACCCCCGTCATAGGTCTTGTAATCAACCAACTCCCAACCCAAAGCCTGCATGTAATCGCAGTAGTATGCACGCTTGGTGCACGTTCCACAGTACCAGGAGCCGTAGGACATGTAACACCACAGAACTTTCTTGCCACTGACCTCTGCCAGCTCTCTCCCGCTGTTGGTGTAGTTGGAGATGCACTCGAACCTGAAAGCGATTTCGTCGTAACGCTTGTTGGCTAACTCTTCGCGGTTGAACCACGCCCCGAAGAACTTGAGGTATTCCACGTGGTGCAGCGCCCCCTCCTCGGAAGTCCACGGGGCCAACACTCCTCTATCAGGGCTGATGATGTAGCCGTCGTGAAAGACAACTTCCAATCCCAGGTGCGCGATCGTATTGTCATCGACGACTCGCTGGTCAGTCACCTTGTCATACATTTCAGGTTCCTGATAGGTCTCATTCTTCTCAATTTGTTCCAGCACACAAGAAGAGCCGATTCGTTTGTTGGCTACAAAAACGGCATCGATGGCGGGTCTCACCCCCAACATTTCGAGGTAAGGCAGTATCGGTGTCGCAGTCAACCCCACACTGGTCAACGGGATTGCGAACATCTCGTCGGCAGCAATGCTCGGCTTGGGGGTGCCACACTGGTAGAGCACGTAGGTGAGATTTGCTGTTCCAGTCCTCACAGTCAAGACTTTGTAGTGCTTGAAGTACTCCACATCGAACAGCTCCGCCGAAACTGGTTCGACCTTGTGAGGGAAGTAATCAACGCTGGCGTTGTAATTTTCCACGCAACCTTGCCTGATCAGCTGTCTGCAGCGATCAGCCTGCGTACGGAGGGGCTGCGTCGAGTCTATGCATGCAGGCGGCGACATCACTGGAGCAACCGTGCCATCCGGCGCAAAATAGGCACCGATCCATACGGGTCGGTGCTTCAAACGCCCGGAGCCCACCACTGCCTCGAGCAAATCCTCCAACACAACGCCGGGCTCCAGCTGCCGCCCTTCGAACCAGTCGTTGATACCCCGTCGGTCGATAGTCACTACCGGCAGCGTAGGTGGCTGCGAGGTCACACCCGCACTTTCCAAGAGGCCCGCGTAGTCTGCCACAAGCTCGGCAAAGTTGTCGCTGGGATACACCCACAGATCAGCCGCGCTGGCGAGCTGCAGCAACTGAGTATCATTCAATGCCTCCCAAGGACCGGCTGGTGTGAGACCCCCGTCATAGGTCTTGTAATCAACCAACTCCCAACCCAAAGCCTGCATGTAATCGCAGTAGTATGCACGCTTGGTGCACGTTCCACAGTACCAGGAGCCGTAGGACATGTAACACCACAGAACTTTCTTGCCACTGACCTCTGCCAGCTCTCTCCCGCTGTTGGTGTAGTTGGAGATGCACTCGAACCTGAAAGCGATTTCGTCGTAACGCTTGTTGGCTAACTCTTCGCGGTTGAACCACGCCCCGAAGAACTTGAGGTATTCCACGTGGTGCAGCGCCCCCTCCTCGGAAGTCCACGGGGCCAACACTCCTCTATCAGGGCTGATGATGTAGCCGTCGTGAAAGACAACTTCCAATCCCAGGTGCGCGATCGTATTGTCATCGACGACTCGCTGGTCAGTCACCTTGTCATACATTTCAGGTTCCTGATAGGTCTCATTCTTCTCAATTTGTTCCAGCACACAAGAAGAGCCGATTCGTTTGTTGGCTACAAAAACGGCATCGATGGCGGGTCTCACCCCCAACATTTCGAGGTAAGGCAGTATCGGTGTCGCAGTCAACCCCACACTGGTCAACGGGATTGCGAACATCTCGTCGGCAGCAATGCTCGGCTTGGGGGTGCCACACTGGTAGAGCACGTAGGTGAGATTTGCTGTTCCAGTCCTCACAGTCAAGACTTTGTAGTGCTTGAAGTACTCCACATCGAACAGCTCCGCCGAAACTGGTTCGACCTTGTGAGGGAAGTAATCAACGCTGGCGTTGTAATTTTCCACGCAACCTTGCCTGATCAGCTGTCTGCAGCGATCAGCCTGCGTACGGAGGGGCTGCGTCGAGTCTATGCATGCAGGCGGCGACATCACTGGAGCAACCGTGCCATCCGGCGCAAAATAGGCACCGATCCATACGGGTCGGTGCTTCAAACGCCCGGAGCCCACCACTGCCTCGAGCAAATCCTCCAACACAACGCCGGGCTCCAGCTGCCGCCCTTCGAACCAGTCGTTGATACCCCGTCGGTCGATAGTCACTACCGGCAGCGTAGGTGGCTGCGAGGTCACACCCGCACTTTCCAAGAGGCCCGCGTAGTCTGCCACAAGCTCGGCAAAGTTGTCGCTGGGATACACCCACAGATCAGCCGCGCTGGCGAGCTGCAGCAACTGAGTATCATTCAATGCCCCCCAAGGACCGGCTGTTGTGAGACCCCCGTCATAGGTCTTGTAATCAACCAACTCCCAACCCAAAGCCTGCATGTAATCGCAGTAGTATGCACGCTTGGTGCACGTTCCACAGTACCAGGAGCCGTAGGACATGTAACACCACAGAACTTTCTTGCCACTGACTTCTGCCAGCTCTCTCCCGCTGTTGGTGTAGTTGGAGATGCACTCGAACCTGAAAGCGATTTCGTCGTAACGCTTGTTGGCTAACTCTTCGCGGTTGAACCACGCCCCGAAGAACTTGAGGTATTCCACGTGGTGCAGCGCCCCGGTCTCGAAGGTCCACGGGGCCAACACTCCTCTGGGAGGGTCGCTGTAGCCGTCGTGAAAGACAACTTCCAAGCCCAGGTGTACAATTGTTGTTTCATTGAAGATTTGAACGTACATCACCTCTTCATATTCCTGATAGGTTTCATTCTTCTCAATTTGTTCCAGCACACAAGAAGAGCCGATTCGATCTTTTGCTATGAATACGGCATCGATGGTCGATCTTACTCCTAGCAGCTCAAGGTAAGGCAGTATCGGTGTCGCAGTCACACCCACACTGGTCAACGGGATTGCGAAAGTCCCATTTGAGGGCATGCTGGGCATAGGAGTGCCACATTGGTAGAGCACGTAAGTGAGATTCTCTGCTCCATTCTTGATAGTCAAGACCTTGTAGTGGTTGAAGTACTCCACATTGAATAGCTCCGCGGAAACCGGTTCGACCTTGTGCGGAAAGTAGTCAATGCTGGCGTTGTAACTTTCCACGCAACCGTTTCCAGCAGCTGCACCGAACGGCAGAAGACACGAGAGAAGGAGCATGAGTAACACGCTCTTGTTGGACTGTGTATGCATGTCCACCGCCCTAGGTTTTGGCTGAAGACGATCCCTAAGACAACATGGACAAAATGTAGTGAACATGTTTTGTGTCCACATCTAGACTTTGTAGGATTGTTTGATGACCTGAAAAACAGAAAACTTATGAGTTTGAGAAAGGAGGCAGGAAAGCTCCATCGTGGCAGCTTTCGCTGGTGAGGGATGAATTCAGGCAGTACAGGAGACTGCGCACTTTCCAACTCAGACATGTTGTGTTGGTTTCAGCTTGCCCACAAAAATCTGGCAGGGTGGCACACCACATTTTTTCCACTGGCCGGCCGGTCCATATAACACCTATTTTGCGACCTCAGACGAGAAAAGCCGGAACATTATAAATGCCTGAATTTCGGCATTTAAAGCCGTTTCTATAAACATGTTGATACAGTAGGACCTACTGACTATGAATAATTGAGTAGTATAGGGTGCCACTTCCGGACAGTGGTTCAGTGCAGTTTCTCTAGAGAAACCACACTAAGAGCAGCTATTCATAATTTCCTCTACCTATGTTCTCTCTAAGTTCAAAACAACAATTTCATTAAAATCTCTCTTATTATGAATTTCTCTCTGGACTACTTTACACTAAAAGTCAGGGTGTCGCGGGTGCAAACTTTTTACACCTTCGCTCCCTTATTCTCACCTTTCTCGTCTCTGGTGGGGAAGTGTTTTTAACTATACTAAGAGCCGTTATTTAATTTTAAGGCTACCTATTTATAACAAATACAGACAGACAAAAGAAAGAAAAAAGGATATCTGCAAATAATTATTATTTAAATAAATAAAATAAAGACAAATATTATATATATTCATATTAAAGACATAGAATAATATCCTATATAAAATGTGGACATCACCCCCCGAATTATCCGGTAAAAAACTTATTTATAGATTTCGTCTGGCCGGACACGTCTGAAATGCCAATTTGATCCTGATCTTTTGGCTGCTTTTTGTCTTTGCGTCACTGAGCTAATATAACGAGACATCATTCTCTTTTTTGAGGACTGTGTTTGGTTATATTACCTACTTACCCTTCCATTGAGCTATCGTTGGGGATAGTACATTTGGAGTCCATAGCTAAAGGCTGATTTCTTTTCTGATCTGTCGTACAGACATCAGATAAGCACAAATTTACTTTTCGCTGATCTGTCGCACAGACATCAGACGAAAACAAACACTCCTACTCATCCTCAAACAAAAAAACTTACAAACAAGCGATCAATTTGTCACAAGCTGGCATAACCTTTAGCCCTTGTGCACATTTGGCTTCTGTGTGCTCTTCTACAAGACACCAGACCACACATACTCCACTCCCTCTTGCTTCTTGCATAAAGCCAAGTAGGACAAGTGCGAAACAAACATCAGACAAACACACAGACAGAGGGAAAATGAGCAAAGCACTCCCACTCTCTGTTTTGAACCATTTTCCTTGCATTTTCTCTGCAGAAACCAGAAGAGATTACAATTGCATCTCTCACACAAGAGCAAGACAAATATCGAAGCACTGTCCGACGACAGACTGACTTCTACAAAACAGCTCTTTTGACCAAACTATCGTTATCTCTGTGTAGGGCCTGACGCCCCATAACTATTTCAACAGAGAAAAGGAAGAAGGAGAAGAAGGTTGCATAGAGTGATAAGAATAACAGAGGAAAAAAAAAGAAGAAAAAAAAGCAGACGTGGCTCTCATAACATAAGATGGAAGACGAGAATGAGCAGGCTGGTGTGACACCAACTGATTATGGTCCTCGTGAGGGAGGAGAGGAGCAGGAGACTCAGTACTCAGAAGAGAGGGGGGATAGAGATGGAGAGGAGAGAGAGGATTATACGTATACAGCCGATGTAGAGTCGACAGGGGGGGGGGGGTAATGCACAAGAAGCGAGTGCAGGTCAGACTGGAGACTCTCCACTGACAGAGGCAGAGAGAGAGAGATGGAGGATGTTGGCCAGAATATCCCAAATACATGGGAACAGTTGGCTACATATGATGATAAAGAGTCCTTCTTCCTTAACTACCCAACCTATTATAAAACACACATCTACATTCCTTACGAGAAAAGGAATAAGCCATGACAAGGTCAAAACACCTCCTGATCGAAATTCCCTTCCTTGCGAAGCCTCTCTTCAACAAAGTGAGGTTTGAGCACGAAAGAGTGCCATTGCAGGATATCAAGTATGGCGACACTCTTACACTGTGCGACATATACGACATATCTGCAACACTCTACGCTGCTGTGCTCGTTGCGGAATTTTATGAACGCACAAACATACAGTGGAAAAATAAACGCACAACTGCAGCATGGCTGTCTGTCTGTGGTGTCCCCACTGATATCAAGAATCTAGAAAGAAAGTTCGAAGGTAGAAACCAAAGTGGCATTGAGATTGCCCTTGAGGCTTTTGTAACTGCTTTCACACGGGCTTACAACGAAATGTACAAAGCACTGAAAGACAACACAATGCAACATCCTGTTTACGAGGAGGTTGACCAGTCTTAGGTGCTTGAACGCCTCACACAACTCCATAAGGGCCTCTTTGAGGGGAAGGAGCAAAAACCAACATGGAAACAATGGGCCCACACGAAGAATCACACTCTCATTAAAGGCCCTCTCACAACAATCCCAAATAATAACAGAGCTGATAAGTCTTCCATGAGAGAAAAGGCACACTTCCTCTCTAGTGCCACAGGGCTTGCACAGTTCGTGACTCATCTAGCACGACAGGTGAAAGAAGAAGAGACGAGACAGAAAGAGGAGAAGGAGCAGAAGGAGAAGATAGCTGTGGCAATGGCAGTAGCACGGGTGGCTCCACAGCCAACGGCTCCACCTACCACATCTAACCCAGCTCCCAAGAAAGCAGGAGGAGGACCCACAGGAGGAGGACCTCAAGGGGGAGGGACAGTAATTAACTTGACTGACTCCCAGAAGAAAAAGCAGGCGCTGCAGGCAGCCCTAGCTAAAATCAAAATTGGGGAGGGGCCTTAAGCTCTATGCTATCACTGCCAATGAGGCTGACACAGAGAAGACCCTCATGACTAAGTTCAATGAGATGGACAGATGCTTCCAGCAAAACCAGTGTGAGGTGGAGCAGGAGTATGAAGTCCTAGAACATCTCTGTGATCGATCCCTCTTTGGAGCTGGTTTTGATCGTATAACTTACGAGAAGTACAGAGGAGAGGAGGAGCTAGCAAGGAAAGGTGGACATGCAGAGATGAGTTGTACTCTGGCCATTGCTGCCCTCATTCGATACTTTAAGGCAAGTGGATACCAACACTTGTGCACTGGCACATTGATTGGGTTTGAAATTTTCGACTTAGTATCGGAGCAGTTGCAGTCTGTCACTCAGCTTGCATCTGTCTTAACAAATATGGGCACCCAGTACACTCTCTTTTATAACCACAAAGCCATACTCCTATATTTCCTCAGTGCTTTGCACGTCTACAACAAAAATAAGCTCACACTGCTCATGCAAGACTGCAAAACCTTCGACAAGGTAAAGCACTTGAACTTTTTGGAGATGAGCGTCTTTGAGGCCACGACTAAGGCCGTGAGCCCAAAAATGTTGTGGACCGAAGTAATGACCGCTTGTCAGAGGCTCGACAGCCAGACAGCATCCTTGATCGGTTCTGCATCGGCTTCTGCTCAACCGCAAGCCGCACATACGCAACGGTCTCTAGGAAAGCGACCAAGAGAGAACAGTCGTGAAGCTAACACACCTTGTATTCGTTGGTGGGCACGGGCACAATGCTTCAAACACACAAATAAGAAATGCCCGTACAACCACGATGTCGAGGACACCCGCATCCGAAACACACTCCTCAAGAACGTACGGTCGGACGAAACCAACACCGTCGCCGTTCTGCGCCGACTGCGCAAGGATCAGGGGTGGAAATTACAGGATGTCGCGGAACATGACCACGAACTAGCTGACGCGATCAATTCTCTTTTCGCTAGAGATGATCAGAAGACGGCAGCCATAGAAGCCGCAAGTAGAGGAAGAGGTGGAACACGAGGAAGAGGAGGAGGGAGAGGAATCAATCGAGGAGGAGGAGCCCCTTTCGCACGAGGCACATACACTCGCGGGGGGAGAGAGGATTTGTGAGAAGAGGAGGAGGAAGAGGTGTATTTCAAGGTAGAGGAGGAGGAAGATGGGTTGGCCGAGGTGGATACGGCAGCGCAGAGCGCCCGTACCACAGAGATGGGGGCTGGGCAGACGGCTCGAGCTCAAGCTCGAGTTCCTCAGCACCACAGGCCTATGCGACATCAGGCGCAACCACTACCGACACTAATGCCGACTCAGGTAACAGATTTGAGGTAGTCCAATAACTAGAGAAGGAGGGAGAAAACAGAACAACATGCATTGCACGATACATCGTTGTGCAGGTCCCAACCAAGGGTACCAGTGAGTCTAAGAGCCCACAGCAGGCCACAGACCAACTTAAAGGTAGTACAATACCAGTACACCCATCACGACAACAAACAGTACATGCTGCTAATAGGCAGGCGAGTAAAGCGCTGGCAAAGAGAAAGCAGGCGGGCCTGTCGCAGCCACAGCCGAAGAAAGTAAGAATAGAACCGGCAGTTAATCTTATCAAATTGCCGAGACAGACAATAGACAAGGAGGATGGAGGACATCAACCTCTCCTCACGGTCTCAAACAGAGAAAGCAAGGACAATCATCCTTCGCCTGTGAACAATACCCAAAAAGACATTACGAAAACGGCGGAAAGGGAGGAGGAGGCGAACCTCGAGAAAAGGATACAGATTTTAGAACACAAGCTCCTTGTATTGGCCTTAAAAAGTCACCGGCCAGACGCTTTATGCTATACGAACCTTTTTTGTGAAACATTAAATACCTTTATAAACGTTGGTAATGATACTATGGCGAATATTAATATTGTCGGCCGGAAATTTACTACGAAACACCATGCGTGGTTAGAAACTAATATGAAAAAATCATCTGGCACTTTGAAAGGAGTTAGTAGTCGGACGGATATAACAGGCATCATCACTTTAAATTTTAAATTGAAATCCGGACGAGTATATCGAGTGGACTTATACGTTGTCCCCGAATACCACGGATCTGTTCTTTTGTCGTACGACCAACTGGCGACAATGAACGTAGTGATTGATTGCGCCGCCAAAAGAGTCATATACGGCGTAGAGCCAGGAGAAGAATATACTGTCGACTCTCTCCATGCTATTGACTCATACGAGGCCCTACACCTAGGGGTAGCATCGGAAGGGAAACAGGTGGCCATTACACACGCATATGAGGCATATATGCCAACGGACGCGGTGTCTAAAGATGGTTCAAACCTGTCAGACAAGAGAGAGGCGGAGGTCTATACGGCTACAGTCTCTACACAATGGGATAAAAAGTCGATAGACGATCTCATTGAAAAGAGGAAAGAGGAGATTATATGCATGGGAAAAAGGTGCCCATCGTTGGCGAGATTTGAAGAAGGAGCAGGGGCCGATGTATATATTACCAACGGGTATTGCTTTCACGTAAAGGTGGAAGAGAAGGACAGACAGGAGTTTATACCGAGGAGAAGGGGACGACTCCCTGATATCCCGGCAGAAGATATTAAAGCTTTATTACCGAATTCTGGGGTGACGAGCCTACGTGGCCGCGCTCACTAACAGAAGTGAAAAAGTGCCTGCGCACTCTTTTTGAAAATAATAGACCATATACGGTCATACTCCCGTACAATGAGAAGGCGATATGGGCGCAGGAGATACGGGACCGGCTTATTGATCATCCGATACCGGTGCCCTCACGGAAGCAACACTTAGTGGTGGCTTGTCGTCTCGGGACTCGTGAGCAGAGCAGTGCATACAAGCGGAAGCTCAGAGACCAGGACAAGTTGAAATTGATTCCTCAAGCATTCACATGCTTCGATGGTTTCTACACCCGAAAAGCTCCGTTGCAATATGCGAGATGAATAGATATGTTGGTAGGTCTGGCGGAGGACGACGAACCAGACACTACCACATATGAAAAAACGGGAATGAACGATATATCAGAAGAAGAGTTGGGCTTGGAAGAGGACAGAGCACCCCTCAAGCATCACAAGAGAGAAAGTCAGAGGAGGAGTTTAAGGCGGCGATAGACGGGAAATTGGCAGGAGGAGCAGGTACGGAGAAGGAGAAAGAGGTTTTGAAAGAGAGATTGAAGGCGAACAAAATGATTTTTGACCCCCCTCAAGCGGGAGGTGTCAAGCCGGAAGACTTCACCGCGGTTATTTGTAAAATACCAGGTGCTGAGCCTTCACCGGCGCCACGACGGGCAAATCTGAGTATACATGAAGCAAAGATCGCAGAAGAACAAGCACTTCAGTTACTCGATGAGGATTTCATTGAGAGATCGACATCTCCAATAGTTTCCCAACCGAGACTGGTGCCTAAACCGGGAGGAGAATGGCGCTTAACGGTTAACTATGCCCGCGTCAATAAAATTTTAGATGAGGAACGAAATCCATTACCTACTCTTGAGGAAGGAAGGCGAGTATTGCGGAACGCCAAGCTATACTCAGTCATTGATCTGAAGAATGGCTTCTGGCAAATTCCACTGGATGAAAAGTCCAGATGGCTGACTGCATTTGTAGTAGGAATGGAGATATATCAGTGGAAAGTACTTCCGATGGGACTCAAACAGGCCCCGGGACTCTTTCAGAAAGCGATGCAAAGCATGCTGAGTAGCAAATATGATGACCAGACAGAGGGAGGTTTCATGAGGAGAAGAGGACAGAAGGCGGGAGAGTACGCATTTTGTTACATCGATGACATTATCGTGTACTCCAATACGATGGAAGAGCACATCGACCATCTAACAGACATTTTCAGGCGTATCAAACTATTTGGCCTGAAATGTAATTTGAAGAAATGTCAACTCGCAAAGACAAGCGTGACATATTTGGGGTACGAAATCTCTTACAATAGAGTCTCGATATCCAAAGAGAAGAGGGAGGAGATCATGAGCCGGCAGAGGCCGAAGAATCGCACAGAGCTGCACTCATTTCTTGCGATGGCGCAATATTACAGCCAGTTCATACCCAATTGGGGTGCAACTCGGGCTAAGTTGGAGAGAATGATCGACTTCGGTGATTTTGAGAAGTGGGATGATGAAGCCTTAGAAGCGTACAACACGCTCAAAGATCTCATTTACAAAGATCCGAAGGATGGCGGACTCGTGCTGATGATGGCCGACTTTTCGAAGCAATTCGTAGTCGACACAGACGCATCAAAGTTCGCGATCGGCGCAGTCTTACAACAGGAAGATGAGGAGAAAAAGTTGCGCCCGATCATGTTTATAAGTAGAAAGTTGTGCTCGGCGGAGCGAAACTATTGTACGAGACAGAGAGGCACTGGCGGTGGTCTGGGCCCTCAAACGGTTGAGAGAGTATTTATGGGGTGGACCTCAGTTTATAGTAAGGACTGATCACCAGAATTTACTATGGCTGATGAATCATGAACAGACTGGCCGTCTAGCGAGATGGCAGGCATTCTTGTCATGTTTCAATTTTACAATGGTCCAGGCAAGATAGAGCGGGTGCATAGACCCCTCAAGGCCGCGCTGAAGATGTATTGTATGAAGAAGGAGAACCAAAAGCCATGGGTGGAGGCAGCATCCTCGTTTGCCTTTGCTATGAATTGCCTACCCTCTACAGCGTTAGTTGGTTCAAAAGGTTCCGTCTCGCCATACCAATTGGTATATGGGCGTGAGCCCGCCATCCCAGCCTCACTGCTGCACCCAAAAGATTCATGGGCAGATCAGGATGAGCTGTTTGGGGTGAGACTTCGGGCGAAGATGGAGGCGGAGCAAATAGTACAGGCGCATAGGGAGGCAGAGCGCAGGAAGACTGATGCTGAAGGTGTCAGGCAGGCACACCTGGATCAAGTCAGATTTCAGGTCGGGGATATTGTACTACTGTATCATCCTCAGGTTCCTCAGGGAGTCAGCTCGAAGCTGTTCATCCACTGGAAAGGACCATACCAGATCATGGAACAGATGGGGCCTTTGAATTATAAAATCAGGGGCAGAGGAAAAGTTCAAATAGTCAATGTACGAAGGCTGATTAAGTATGATCCCTTCCTACTTGAAGATGAGTCCGTTGATCAAGCACTCAACGGATGGAGGCTGACTTTAAAGAGGTCCCACCAATCCGTCAGGAGGATATCTCGGAACGGGATGCCTACAGGGCACCAATTGCGGAGAAGGAGGAGGCTGAGCTGGATAACAAGCGGGCCACCGACCGCAAAAGTGCGGCGGGGACTCAGACCCGCAAAAGGGTGGAGTCGAACGTGCCGGAAGGAAAGTTCACGGAGGCGCAAATAAGGAGAGCGCAAAATGACCTTATCTACGACCGACCGAGAAAGGCGATAAGGACGGCACGTTCGCAAGGAGTCCATCAAGAGGGGAGCGATGACGGAGATCAAGACCCTCGCGCGGGCAATGACACTCTCGTTCACCCCAGCTGGAAAGAAGGAGATGCGATTGGACATATTTCATGGGCCAAAGACGCTTTTTACTCGGTGAGGCCTGCGGCTCAACACGTACCCGATGACACGCTCTCAGATTTATATCTCATGAGAGTCATGGCAGTACCTCACAAACGCCATACGCGATCGAATCGAATTTCGACTGCGGCACAAATAATACAACCAGTCTTACATTTCTGGAGGAGTCTGGATCCAGTGGAAGATCCTAAAGTAAGACAATACCTTCCAGTATATAAAGACGCCAAGAAACTTGAGACATGGGATGATACCATATCTCCCACAGATAAAGATCATACCGCGTGGACCATACAAGCACTACCACGAGGGGTGCTGGACATTCCTTTTGACTTGGCACAAGGCGCATCCCTCACAAAATTTGGGACGTCCTCGAACAGTCTACCTTAGACTTAACTTTGGTTGGAGGTCCTCCACCAGGTAAAGGAGTCCGCGCGCGTAAACGGCGTCTATAGTAAGTATTTTTTTTTCTCTAGAAGTATTGTGGACCTGATCGATTGCGAACATAGCATTGATTCAATATCGTCCTGACAACCTTACTTAGATATTAAAGCTACTACAGCATTCATTCTTCTAGAGATTAACAAGACACAGCTGACAAAAAATAGGCATTCTATTCTCTTGCTTCGGCAGAGACAGACGAGACGGCCACGAAACAGCACCGTTACGGGATCGCTATTTGAGTGAGCTGTTTCCTGGATACGACCCGCATTAGTACCAGAATGATGATCTCATTAAAGACTCTACAGTCTAATCAAGAACTGATATATTTTTATAACATGAACTGCTACACCGGATTCCATCGATCTCTACTTGTATCGGCATATCGCAAGGTTAGGGCGCACTCAACCCAACTTCGGATATAGTCGTCAGACTTGATCACCTGACACTATATTAATGATACCGATTTATACAAGGGTATGTCTTCACAAAAAGTAAATATATTTATGGAAACCGACGACCGGTTATTACATATATATTATGGAAATGGCGACATTACATTATTACTCAACCATAAAACATTATACTTGGACATACTGCACAAATATCTTATCGACAGAAGAAAGAGGAAGATTTTAATATAGATACTGAATGTGCTAGAGTATATATACGATTGGTACCGGGGCAAGTATCATTGTTGTTTTATAACGGCTAATTCGTGGGTTGATGTATCTTCATACATAACTCTAAACGAATCTTAGTCAGAAAAGAAATCAGTTCAAAGCGTATTATGTCGGAAACGAAGTTCCGCCATAAAAAACTGGGAGGGGGTACTGTGGACATCACCCCCCGAATTATCCGGTAAAAAACTTATTTATAGATTTCGTCTGGCCGGACACGTCTGAAATGCCAATTTGATCCTGGTCTTTTGGCGGCTTTTTGTCTTTGCGTCACTGAGCTAATATAACGAGACATCATTCTCTTTTTTGAGGACTGTGTTTGGTTATATTACCGACTTACTCTTCCATTGAGCTATCGTTGGGGATAGTACAAAAATGACAGACACAAACGAGAAACCTATTAATATTTCCAAGGGCGGGATAAATATAATAAAAGAAACTAGACCAAAATTAATTTCTGGTTCATGTGAATTTGTTGTAGTTCAATGATGTGAAGAAGGTAAAGTAAAAAAGAAGAGGTTTTGATGTTCCCGTTATTGTTCCAGCACTTGTTATGTTGTTTGAGTTCATATCTAAGTCCCCATAAAATCGCATACCCCCAGCATTGTTAAAACGGACAATGTCAGACGAAGCACTTTTATTATCTAAAAGTTTTGAAATATAAAGTCCCGCCCCTTTTACATCAAATGCTACATTCGTGAATACATAACCTCTTTGGTTCGCGGTTCCACTTGTAGCAGTATTTAGAGTAAATAAGAAATATTGATAATCACCTGATGTCTGTGAAAAGAATATATCTCCTCCATTTTGGTTTCATATCCTCGCCCCATTATATGTTATATTTCCACCATTATTATTTCTTGATTATTAAATCAGCCGTTTGTGTTAGAGTTACATATTTTATCGTAGTGCTCGTCCCGTTGAATGTTTTAATTCCTGTTATTGTTTGGTCTCCTGTTAGTTTCACACAATTGTCATCCAGATATTGTCTATTTACCGCTTCATTCGCATTTTGTGGTGCTCCTAGATTAACAATCTGACTACTATTACAATCTAAGCCAGTAGCATTAAACCACGAAACAATCGTCCCGTCAATAATAAAACTTATTTTTTTTCGCAGAAATTTCAAAGTTGTAATATGTTGCCGTGTTCATATCCAAACTAGCAATAGACCCAATTTTACTGGTAGAATTGAAAACGATGAATGTGCCCTTTGTTGTTGAATTTATTGAATTCCCAGTTATTTCAACACCACTGCTATGTCTTAATTCCTGCTATGGTTTGGTTTCCTGAGGTTTTAACTGCCGAAGTATCAAGAACAGAAACATCCACACCATCAACAAGATTTACATTTGTTATATTTTGATTTCCCATATTTAGTCCTCCTGTCATACTAGCAGTGCCGTCTAATCTAAGAAAGGGCGAGTTTGTGTTTTTCCATTGTCCAGTGCTATAAATGAGTAGTTGATTATCTGATGCTGTTGTTATAATCACATCGCTATGTGTGTCAGTACTTCCACTCGCCGACACTTTCGCGTTGTTGGAGTCGTGCTCTGATAGCCAAGTTGTGATAGACCTGCCATTTAGTTGATTTACATTTGTTATGCTTTGGCTTTTCATATCAATCCCCGCACTCGCATTTATTATACTGCTAAATGTTTTAATTCCTCCTATGGTTTGGTCTCCTGTTAGTTTGACCACCGAACCATCAACTGCGAGATTAGCGAGATTAATTCCATTATATGTAGAAGCCCCTGAATAGCATAACCACCCATATTTAGTCCTCCCGTCATACTGGCTGTGCCGTCTAATCTAAGAAAGGGTGGTGTGGTGTTTCTCCATTGTCCTGCGCTATAGATAAGCAGTTGGTTATCTGCTGGGAAGCCTGATATTGTCACATCGCTGTGGCTATCTATACTTCCACCTGCTGAAACTTTAATATTATTATCATTATGCTCAAATATCCATTCATCAACATCTTTTGTATTTAGCAAATTTACTCCTGTTATATTCAAATATCCGCCCATACTAATATTGCCGAATTCATCAACATTTATCGGAAAGGTTTTATTTACCCAGTTTATTGAATTATATGTTAGATAACTATTAGTGGCTATTGGTGCGGTTATAACCACATCTGAAAGTGTATCAATTGAACCAAGGGCTGTATTCTTCCATTTGCATTCTACATCGTTGTAAGTTAAGTATCGCTCGCTTGTGCAAATATGTTTGTGTCTATCAAATTATATAAACTGGTTTGGTGCGGATTGGAAGTATTAGAGCGGTGTTGAGTTGAGGCTTTGACTTCGTCGTTGTCCCTCACTCGTTGCTCTGTATAGTATAAATTTTTTTCTTCTTTTAGGTCTGTTGTTGATTTTAAAGCGAGACGTGTGTCAAATCGCGCATCAGTATAATAAAGATTTATTGGGTCAGAATCTTCTGGCACTCTGTCTGTATTCAGACCGACTATGTTCGTGTTCGTTAAGTCTAAGTTTCGATTGATAGCTGTCTGTCGCGATTTCTGACAAGCCTAAGAGAGACTTGAAGAGAACTGACATATTCGTATATTAATTAATTATTTATTTATTTTAAAAATACTAAAATATAATAATCTTAGTATAAATGCCGTCTCCCGAAGCAAGTCGTAAGAACTGGGGTAAAGCTGTGGAAAGTATTAAGAGCAAAAAGCAACATAAGGTTGCAATAGCGAAAGAGAAATTAGCAAAGTGTAGAAATGCTTATGTAGGCAATGATGAAGAGATGGAGGAAAAGATAAACCGCATGGCCGAAATGGGTGTTGCTAATGATATTATTAATGGAAAATACCAAGATGATACACCTGAAGAAAGCAGTGAGAGCGATGAAGAATGTGATTTTACAGACATTATCGCAGAAAAGATGGCTAAAATGAAAATAAGAAGAAAGAAAGCGGAAGCAAAGAAGAAAGTAAGTAAAAAAGCCTGTGCCTGAGCCTGAACCTGATGAGAGCGAAAGCGAAAGTGAAGAAAGTGAAGAAGAGCCGAAGCCTAAATCTAAGAAAGGAAAATGGTAAGAAGTCAAACATATCAGTTGATGTTTATAATCAATGCAGAGTACCAGCAAGAAAGAAAAAAATAATGATGATGTCTCAAAGATGTTTTTAAAATTTTGATAATATATCATGGACTACAAACATAGTCAGCAACAACAACAAGAAACTCCTGAGCAGACCGAGCGGAAAGAAAAACTTGAAGAAGCAATTGAAATACACAAGCAATCAAAGCCAGCTAAGATATGGAACACAATAACATCCCCCAAGGCTAAACCACTAAGCCAAGTATTTATTGACTTAATGGATATGTCAAAGGTAGCGACAAAGAAAGGTAATGCTAACTATAATTTTGGACTAGTAGCAATCGATGTATATAGCCGTCGTGGTTAGATTGAGCCAATTAAAAATAAAACTACAGGTTATGTTTTGGAAGGATTTAACAAAATATTTACGAAAGAAGTCCCTAAAAGTATTACTTCAGATAATGGAGGTGAGTTTAAGGGTCAAGTGGCTGAATATTTTAGACAAAACAATATTGAGCACAGACCGCTTCAAGTAGGAGACCATAGAACAATGGGAATAATAGATAGATTGATTAGAACAATACGAAATGAATTAAATTTAATATGGGAATTTAATGAAAATTTTCCATGAGTGCCGATTATTCATGAGGTTGTTGATGCTTATAATAAAACATATTATACAACAATTAAAGCCGTACCTATTAATGTTTATGAAGGGACTGAAAAAAACACCCAGGAAATATACAGAAATGCTTTAATTAATGAATTCCCTAAGGAAACAAGAGTGAGAAAGGAATTAGAAAGAACTAGTTTTTCTAAAGGTGATAAACAATTCAGTAAAACTATATTTAAGATTAAAGGCCGTGAGGGCTTCAAAGTTATCTTGTTAGAAGAGGACTTAGTAAGGCCGAGTGAATTATTAAAGACCCATGTTGATAAGCAACCGGAAGAAACAGAACCGACAGAGCAGTTAGCTGATAAAGTTAAACAAATTACTAAAGAGAAAAAATATTAATTTATTAAAATCACTTGACATTAAACCGGAAAACATACGAAGTAGTGCTAGAATTAAAAAGAAAAAAGAGATTATGGATTTATAATATTTTTAATTATTTTTGGCTTGAATGTATTTCTTATGTTTTGTGGTTGTCTCATAAATTTCTTTTCCATTTATCCTAATAATTGAACCAAATTCACATTTTATTTTTTCTGTATTTAAATCATCATTTGTAGGATTAATTCCTTTCATTCTTAATTCGTGATTGCTTGATAAAAGATGTCTTGTTTTATATCCTTTTGTTGTCTCTTCACCACATTCACATATAAAATTTTCTTCATTCATTCCTTATTCCATTTATTTTTGTATTGTTGTTTATTTTGCTTAACTCGCTCATCATTGTATTTTTTTCCAAACTTCATATTTAAGTCTTATGTTTTCTTCATAAAATCTATTTGTTTCCTCTAGTGCTTGTTCTTTATTTCTTTTTCCATATTGTGAAAAATTAAACCTCTTCTTTTTTACTTTACCTTCTTCACATCATTGAACTACAACAAATTCACATGAACCAGAAATTAATTTTGGTCTAGTTTCTTTTATTATATTTATCCCGCCCTTGGAAATATTAATAGGTTTCTCGTTTGTGTCTGTCATTTTTGTACTATCCCCAACGATAGCTCAATGGAAGAGTAAGTCGGTAATATAACCAAACACAGTCCTCAAAAAAGAGAATGATGTCTCGTTATATTAGCTCAGTGACGCAAAGACAAAAAGCCGCCAAAAGACCAGGATCAAATTGGCATTTCAGACGTGTCCGGCCAGACGAAATCTATAAATAAGTTTTTTACCGGATAATTCGGGGGGTGATGTCCACAGTACCCCCTCCCAGTTTTTTATGGCGGAACTTCGTTTCCGACATAATACGCTTTGAACTGATTTCTTTTCTGACTAAGATTCGTTTAGAGTTATGTATGAAGATACATCAACCCACGAATTAGCCGTTATAAAACAACAATGATACTTGCCCCGGTACCAATCGTATATATACTCTAGCACATTCAGTATCTATATTAAAATCTTCCTCTTTCTTCTGTCGATAAGATATTTGTGCAGTATGTCCAAGTATAATGTTTTATGGTTGAGTAATAATGTAATGTCGCCATTTCCATAATATATATGTAATAACCGGTCGTCGGTTTCCATAAATATATTTACTTTTTGTGAAGACATACCCTTGTATAAATCGGTATCATTTAATATAGTGTCAGGTGATCAAGTCTGACGACTATATCCGAAGTTGGGTTGAGTGCGCCCTATTAACCTTGCGATATGCCGATACAAGTAGAGATCGATGGAATCCGGTGTAGCAGTTCATGTTATAAAAATATATCAGTTCTTGATTAGACTGTAGAGTCTTTAATGAGATCATCATTCTGGTACTAATGCGGGTCGTATCCAGGAAACAGCTCACTCAAATAGCGATCCCGTAACGGTGCTGTTTCGTGGCCGTCTCGTCTGTCTCTGCCGAAGCAAGAGAATAGAATGCCTATTTTTTGTCAGCTGTGTCTTGTTAATCTCTAGAAGAATGAATGCTGTAGTAGCTTTAATATCTAAGTAAGGTTGTCAGGACGATATTGAATCAATGCTATGTTCGCAATCGATCAGGTCCACAATACTTCTAGAGAAAAAAAAATACTTACTATAGACGCCGTTTACGCGCGCGGACTCCTTTACCTGGTGGAGGACCTCCAACCAAAGTTAAGTCTAAGGTAGACTGTTCGAGGACGTCCCAAATTTTGTGAGGGATTGCGCCTTGTGCCAAGTCAAAAGGAATGTCCAGCACCCCTCGTGGTAGTGCTTGTATGGTCCACGCGGTATGATCTTTATCTGTGGGAGATATGGTATCATCCCATGTCTCAAGTTTCTTGGCGTCTTTATATACTGGAAGGTATTGTCTTACTTTAGGATCTTCCACTGGATCCAGACTCCTCCAGAAATGTAAGACTGGTTGTATTATTTGTGCCGCAGTCGAAATTCGATTCGATCGCGTATGGCGTTTGTGAGGTACTGCCATGACTCTCATGAGATATAAATCTGAGAGCGTGTCATCGGCTACGTGTTGAGCCGCAGGCCTCACCGAGTAAAAAGCGTCTTTGGCCCATGAAATATGTCCAATCGCATCTCCTTCTTTCCAGCTGGGGTGAACGAGAGTGTCATTGCCCGCGCGAGGGTCTTGATCTCCGTCATCGCTCCCCTCTTGATGGACTCCTTGCGAACGTGCCGTCCTTATCGCCTTTCTCGGTCGGTCGTAGATAAGGTCATTTTGCGCTCTCCTTATTTGCGCCTCCGTGAACTTTCCTTCCGGCACGTTCGACTCCACCCTTTTGCGGGTCTGAGTCCCCGCCGCACTTTTGCGGTCGGTGGCCCGCTTGTTCTCCAGCTCAGCCTCCTCCTTCTCCGCAATTGGTGCCCTGTAGGCATCCCGTTCCGAGATATCCTCCTGACGGATTGGTGGGACCTCTTTAAAGTCAGCCTCCATCCGTTTGAGTGCTTGATCAACGGACTCATCTTCAAGTAGGAAGGGATCATACTTAATCAGCCTTCGTACATTGACTATTTGAACTTTTCCTCTGCCCCTGATTTTATAATTCAAAGGCCCCATCTGTTCCATGATCTGGTATGGTCCTTTCCAGTGGATGAACAGCTTCGAGCTGACTCCCTGAGGAACCTGAGGATGATACAGTAGTACAATATCCCCGACCTGAAATCTGACTTGATCCAGGTGTGCCTGCCTGACACCTTCAGCATCAGTCTTCCTGCGCTCTGCCTCCCTATGCGCCTGTACTATTTGCTCCGCCTCCATCTTCGCCCGAAGTCTCACCCCAAACAGCTCATCCTGATCTGCCCATGAATCTTTTGGGTGCAGCAGTGAGGCTGGGATGGCGGGCTCACGCCCATATACCAATTGGTATGGCGAGACGGAACCTTTTGAACCAACTAACGCTGTAGAGGGTAGGCAATTCATAGCAAAGGCAAACGAGGATGCTGCCTCCACCCATGGCTTTTGGTTCTCCTTCTTCATACAATACATCTTCAGCGCGGCCTTGAGGGTCTATGCACCCGCTCTATCTTGCCGTTCGCTCTGGGGTTATAGGTGGTGACATATTGCCATTTCATGCCGTAATATGCAGATAGCTTGTCGATGACTTCATTATTAAAGTCAGAGCCTCGATCTGAGCATATTTTTCTCGGCACCCCAATCTGTGAGATGATCCTGTCAATCAACGCCTTGGCTGTTGTTTCTCCCGTAACGTCTTTGACTGGGACCACCCATACATAGTTGGTGGCTCTGTCTATGGCCGTTCGAAAGTATCTGTAACCTTCCGTCGTGACCGGGAAAGGTCCTACATGATCAGTGTGTAAGAACTCGAACATTCCTAAGTGTAAAGGAAAAGTCCCAATCAGGCCAAAATTCGCCTTCAATGGTGTTTTGGATGTCTTGCATGGGATACATGCATTGACCTGTTCATCAAATATTCTCCTTCATCTTCTTCCGCCAGAATCGTCTCGAAATGAACATATGCGTTCATTGTCGGCCCGGGTGCGCCAGTAGTGGGCAGTTATGAGCAGCGACAAAAATGATGTGTCTGAGTTTCTCAGGAACCCAGAGAGTCCGTTTGTCTGGTTGTGATGCATAGCGCCCGTGTTGGCCTTTGTACCACAAGAGACCGTCTCTCCACCCCATCTCCTTCTATTGCTCCTTAATCTCCTTCGTCATTTTCAGCTCGTTCGGGTTCTTGTATAGCTGTATTAGCTCTTTGAACTCCGGATCGAGAGTCTGTTGCTGTCTCCATGCAGTGGGTGAGGCTATGTGGATAGTCCCATCCTCTAGCTGCACTCCTATCCTCTCAGGGTTTTCGTCTAACTCCTCCTTGTTCTCCTGCGGGGGTTCCGCATATGCTTTTTGCTTAATCTCTTCTTGTTTTATCTCCGCCTTCATATTCTCATATGCTTCATAGGACCACTCAGCATCCTCGAGGACATGTGCTGTACAACATATCCCATGATCCGGACCTTGCGGGCTATGACGTAGACCTGATCGGTTATATCGGACCCCTCTCGCCATCTGCATCGACTCGATATGATGCACTTCGTATGTGCAGTCTGGGGATAGATCCTCCATTTCTGCTGATGATACGAGAGCCACTTTTGAGTGAAACTCTAGCCTGGAGAGGCTGTCAGCGACAACATTTCGCTTGCCGGGTAGATGGACCATTGTAAAATTGAAACATGACAAGAATGCCTGCCATCTCGCTAGACTGCCAGTCTGTTCATGATTCATCAGCCATAGTAAATTCTGGTGATCAGTCCTTACTATAAACTGAGGTCCACCCCATAAATACTCTCTCAACCGTTTGAGGGCCCAGACCACCGCCAGTGCCTCTCTGTCTCGTACAATAGTTTCGCTCCGCCGAGCACAACTTTCTACTTATAAACATGATCGGGCGCAACTTTTTCTCCTCATCTTCCTGTTGTAAGACTGCGCCGATCGCGAACTTTGATGCGTCTGTGTCGACTACGAATTGCTTCGAAAAGTCGGCCATCATCAGCACGAGTCCGCCATCCTTCGGATCTTTGTAAATGAGATCTTTGAGCGTGTTGTACGCTTCTAAGGCTTCATCATCCCACTTCTCAAAATCACCGAAGTCGATCATTCTCTCCAACTTAGCCCGAGTTGCACCCCAATTGGGTATGAACTGGCTGTAATATTGCGCCATCGCAAGAAATGAGTGCAGCTCTGTGCGATTCTTCGGCCTCTGCCGGCTCATGATCTCCTCCCTCTTCTCTTTGGATATCGAGACTCTATTGTAAGAGATTTCGTACCCCAAATATGTCACGCTTGTCTTTGCGAGTTGACATTTCTTCAAATTACATTTCAGGCCAAATAGTTTGATACGCCTGAAAATGTCTGTTAGATGGTCGATGTGCTCTTCCATCGTATTGGAGTACACGATAATGTCATCGATGTAACAAAATGCGTACTCTCCCGCCTTCTGTCCTCTTCTCCTCATGAAACCTCCCTCTGTCTGGTCATCATATTTGCTACTCAGCATGCTTTGCATCGCTTTCTGAAAGAGTCCCGGGGCCTGTTTGAGTCCCATCGGAAGTACTTTCCACTGATATATCTCCATTCCTACTACAAATGCAGTCAGCCATCTGGACTTTTCATCCAGTGGAATTTGCCAGAAGCCATTCTTCAGATCAATGACTGAGTATAGCTTGGCGTTCCGCAATACTCGCCTTCCTTCCTCAAGAGTAGGTAATGGATTTCGTTCCTCATCTAAAATTTTATTGACGCGGGCATAGTTAACCGTTAAGCGCCATTCTCCTCCCGGTTTAGGCACCAGTCTCGGTTGGGAAACTATTGGAGATGTCGATCTCTCAATGAAATCCTCATCGAGTAACTGAAGTGCTTGTTCTTCTGCGATCTTTGCTTCATGTATACTCAGATTTGCCCGTCGTGGCGCCGGTGAAGGCTCAGCACCTGGTATTTTACAAATAACCGCGGTGAAGTCTTCCGGCTTGACACCTCCCGCTTGAGGGGGGTCAAAAATCATTTTGTTCGCCTTCAATCTCTCTTTCAAAACCTCTTTCTCCTTCTCCGTACCTGCTCCTCCTGCCAATTTCCCGTCTATCGCCGCCTTAAACTCCTCCTCTGACTTTCTCTCTTGTGATGCTTGAGGGGTGCTCTGTCCTCTTCCAAGCCCAACTCTTCTTCTGATATATCGTTCATTCCCGTTTTTTCATATGTGGTAGTGTCTGGTTCGTCGTCCTCCGCCAGACCTACCAACATATCTATTCATCTCGCATATTGCAACGGAGCTTTTCGGGTGTAGAAACCATCGAAGCATGTGAATGCTTGAGGAATCAATTTCAACTTGTCCTGGTCTCTGAGCTTCCGCTTGTATGCACTGCTCTGCTCACGAGTCCCGAGACGACAAGCCACCACTAAGTGTTGCTTCCGTGAGGGCACCGGTATCGGATGATCAATAAGCCGGTCCCGTATCTCCTGCGCCCATATCGCCTTCTCATTGTACGGGAGTATGACCGTATATGGTCTATTATTTTCAAAAAGAGTGCGCAGGCACTTTTTCACTTCTGTTAGTGAGCGCGGCCACGTAGGCTCGTCACCCCAGAATTCGGTAATAAAGCTTTAATATCTTCTGCCGGGATATCAGGGAGTCGTCCCCTTCTCCTCGGTATAAACTCCTGTCTGTCCTTCTCTTCCACCTTTACGTGAAAGCAATACCCGTTGGTAATATATACATCGGCCCCTGCTCCTTCTTCAAATCTCGCCAACGATGGGCACCTTTTTCCCATGCATATAATCTCCTCTTTCCTCTTTTCAATGAGATCGTCTATCGACTTTTTATCCCATTGTGTAGAGACTGTAGCCGTATAGACCTCCGCCTCTCTCTTGTCTGACAGGTTTGAACCATCTTTAGACACCGCGTCCGTTGGCATATATGCCTCATATGCGTGTGTAATGGCCACCTGTTTCCCTTCCGATGCTACCCCTAGGTGTAGGGCCTCGTATGAGTCAATAGCATGGAGAGAGTCGACAGTATATTCTTCTCCTGGCTCTACGCCGTATATGACTCTTTTGGCGGCGCAATCAATCACTACGTTCATTGTCGCCAGTTGGTCGTACGACAAAAGAACAGATCCGTGGTATTCGGGGACAACGTATAAGTCCACTCGATATACTCGTCCGGATTTCAATTTAAAATTTAAAGTGATGATGCCTGTTATATCCGTCCGACTACTAACTCCTTTCAAAGTGCCAGATGATTTTTTCATATTAGTTTCTAACCACGCATGGTGTTTCGTAGTAAATTTCCGGCCGACAATATTAATATTCGCCATAGTATCATTACCAACGTTTATAAAGGTATTTAATGTTTCACAAAAAAGGTTCGTATAGCATAAAGCGTCTGGCCGGTGACTTTTTAAGGCCAATACAAGGAGCTTGTGTTCTAAAATCTGTATCCTTTTCTCGAGGTTCGCCTCCTCCTCCCTTTCCGCCGTTTTCGTAATGTCTTTTTGGGTATTGTTCACAGGCGAAGGATGATTGTCCTTGCTTTCTCTGTTTGAGACCGTGAGGAGAGGTTGATGTCCTCCATCCTCCTTGTCTATTGTCTGTCTCGGCAATTTGATAAGATTAACTGCCGGTTCTATTCTTACTTTCTTCGGCTGTGGCTGCGACAGGCCCGCCTGCTTTCTCTTTGCCAGCGCTTTACTCGCCTGCCTATTAGCAGCATGTACTGTTTGTTGTCGTGATGGGTGTACTGGTATTGTACTACCTTTAAGTTGGTCTGTGGCCTGCTGTGGGCTCTTAGACTCACTGGTACCCTTGGTTGGGACCTGCACAACGATGTATCGTGCAATGCATGTTGTTCTGTTTTCTCCCTCCTTCTCTAGTTATTGGACTACCTCAAATCTGTTACCTGAGTCGGCATTAGTGTCGGTAGTGGTTGCGCCTGATGTCGCATAGGCCTGTGGTGCTGAGGAACTCGAGCTTGAGCTCGAGCCGTCTGCCCAGCCCCCATCTCTGTGGTACGGGCGCTCTGCGCTGCCGTATCCACCTCGGCCAACCCATCTTCCTCCTCCTCTACCTTGAAATACACCTCTTCCTCCTCCTCTTCTCACAAATCCTCTCTCCCCCCCGCGAGTGTATGTGCCTCGTGCGAAAGGGGCTCCTCCTCCTCGATTGATTCCTCTCCCTCCTCCTCTTCCTCGTGTTCCACCTCTTCCTCTACTTGCGGCTTCTATGGCTGCCGTCTTCTGATCATCTCTAGCGAAAAGAGAATTGATCGCGTCAGCTAGTTCGTGGTCATGTTCCGCGACATCCTGTAATTTCCACCCCTGATCCTTGCGCAGTCGGCGCAGAACGGCGACGGTGTTGGTTTCGTCCGACCGTACGTTCTTGAGGAGTGTGTTTCGGATGCGGGTGTCCTCGACATCGTGGTTGTACGGGCATTTCTTATTTGTGTGTTTGAAGCATTGTGCCCGTGCCCACCAACGAATACAAGGTGTGTTAGCTTCACGACTGTTCTCTCTTGGTCGCTTTCCTAGAGACCGTTGCGTATGTGCGGCTTGCGGTTGAGCAGAAGCCGATGCAGAACCGATCAAGGATGCTGTCTGGCTGTCGAGCCTCTGACAAGCGGTCATTACTTCGGTCCACAACATTTTTGGGCTCACGGCCTTAGTCGTGGCCTCAAAGACGCTCATCTCCAAAAAGTTCAAGTGCTTTACCTTGTCGAAGGTTTTGCAGTCTTGCATGAGCAGTGTGAGCTTATTTTTGTTGTAGACGTGCAAAGCACTGAGGAAATATAGGAGTATGGCTTTGTGGTTATAAAAGAGAGTGTACTGGGTGCCCATATTTGTTAAGACAGATGCAAGCTGAGTGACAGACTGCAACTGCTCCGATACTAAGTCGAAAATTTCAAACCCAATCAATGTGCCAGTGCACAAGTGTTGGTATCCACTTGCCTTAAAGTATCGAATGAGGGCAGCAATGGCCAGAGTACAACTCATCTCTGCATGTCCACCTTTCCTTGCTAGCTCCTCCTCTCCTCTGTACTTCTCGTAAGTTATACGATCAAAACCAGCTCCAAAGAGGGATCGATCACAGAGATGTTCTAGGACTTCATACTCCTGCTCCACCTCACACTGGTTTTGCTGGAAGCATCTGTCCATCTCATTGAACTTAGTCATGAGGGTCTTCTCTGTGTCAGCCTCATTGGCAGTGATAGCATAGAGCTTAAGGCCCCTCCCCAATTTTGATTTTAGCTAGGGCTGCCTGCAGCGCCTGCTTTTTCTTCTGGGAGTCAGTCAAGTTAATTACTGTCCCTCCCCCTTGAGGTCCTCCTCCTGTGGGTCCTCCTCCTGCTTTCTTGGGAGCTGGGTTAGATGTGGTAGGTGGAGCCGTTGGCTGTGGAGCCACCCGTGCTACTGCCATTGCCACAGCTATCTTCTCCTTCTGCTCCTTCTCCTCTTTCTGTCTCGTCTCTTCTTCTTTCACCTGTCGTGCTAGATGAGTCACGAACTGTGCAAGCCCTGTGGCACTAGAGAGGAAGTGTGCCTTTTCTCTCATGGAAGACTTATCAGCTCTGTTATTATTTGGGATTGTTGTGAGAGGGCCTTCAATGAGAGTGTGATTCTTCGTGTGGGCCCATTGTTTCCATGTTGGTTTTTGCTCCTTCCCCTCAAAGAGGCCCTTATGGAGTTGTGTGAGGCGTTCAAGCACCTAAGACTGGTCAACCTCCTCGTAAACAGGATGTTGCATTGTGTTGTCTTTCAGTGCTTTGTACATTTCGTTGTAAGCCCGTGTGAAAGCAGTTACAAAAGCCTCAAGGGCAATCTCAATGCCACTTTGGTTTCTACCTTCGAACTTTCTTTCTAGATTCTTGATATCAGTGGGGACACCACAGACAGACAGCCATGCTGCAGTTGTGCGTTTATTTTTCCACTGTATGTTTGTGCGTTCATAAAATTCCGCAACGAGCACAGCAGCGTAGAGTGTTGCAGATATGTCGTATATGTCGCACAGTGTAAGAGTGTCGCCATACTTGATATCCTGCAATGGCACTCTTTCGTGCTCAAACCTCACTTTGTTGAAGAGATGCTTCGCAAGGAAGGGAATTTCGATCAGGAGGTGTTTTGACCTTGTCCTGGCCTATTCCTTTTCTCGTAAGGAATGTAGATGTGTGTTTTATAATAGGTTGGGTAGTTAAGGAAGAAGGACTCTTTATCATCATATGTAGCCAACTGTTCCCATGTATTTGGGATATTCTGGCCAACATCCTCCATCTCTCTCTCTCTGCCTCTGTCAGTGGAGAGTCTCCAGTCTGACCTGCACTCGCTTCTTGTGCATTACCCCCCCCCCCTGTCGACTCTACATCGGCTGTATACGTATAATCCTCTCTCTCCTCTCCATCTCTATCCCCCCTCTCTTCTGAGTACTGAGTCTCCTGCTCCTCTCCTCCCTCACGAGGACCATAATCAGTTGGTGTCACACCAGCCTGCTCATTCTCGTCTTCCATCTTATGTTATGAGAGCCACGTCTGCTTTTTTTTTCTTCTTTTTTTTTCCTCTGTTATTCTTATCACTCTATGCAACCTTCTTCTCCTTCTTCCTTTTCTCTGTTGAAATAGTTATGGG
Source organism: Paulinella micropora (assembly GCA_019918135.1). Classification (NCBI taxonomy): domain Eukaryota; phylum Cercozoa; class Imbricatea; order Euglyphida; family Paulinellidae; genus Paulinella; species Paulinella micropora. The sequence goes on along the minus strand of WBZZ01002236.1, from coordinate 35,085 downwards.
GCGTCAGGCCCTACACAGAGATAACGATAGTTTGGTCAAAAGAGCTGTTTTGTAGAAGTCAGTCTGTCGTCGGACAGTGCTTCGATATTTGTCTTGCTCTTGTGTGAGAGATGCAATTGTAATCTCTTCTGGTTTCTGCAGAGAAAATGCAAGGAAAATGGTTCAAAACAGAGAGTGGGAGTGCTTTGCTCATTTTCCCTCTGTCTGTGTGTTTATCTGATGTTTGTTTCGCACTTGTCCTACTTGGCTTTATGCAAGAAGCAAGAGGGAGTGGAGTATGTGTGGTCTGGTGTCTTGTAGAAGAGCACACAGAAGCCAAATGTGCACAAGGGCTAAAGGTTATGCCAGCTTGTGACAAATTGATCGCTTGTTTGTAAGTTTTTTTGTTTGAGGATGAGTAGGAGTGTTTGTTTTCGTCTGATGTCTGTGCGACAGATCAGCGAAAAGTAAATTTGTGCTTATCTGATGTCTGTACGACAGATCAGAAAAGAAATCAGCCTTTAGCTATGGACTCCAAATGTACTATCCCCAACGATAGCTCAATGGAAGGGTAAGTAGGTAATATAACCAAACACAGTCCTCAAAAAAGAGAATGATGTCTCGTTATATTAGCTCAGTGACGCAAAGACAAAAAGCAGCCAAAAGATCAGGATCAAATTGGCATTTCAGACGTGTCCGGCCAGACGAAATCTATAAATAAGTTTTTTACCGGATAATTCGGGGGGTGATGTCCACATTTTATATAGGATATTATTCTATGTCTTTAATATGAATATATATAATATTTGTCTTTATTTTATTTATTTAAATAATAATTATTTGCAGATATCCTTTTTTCTTTCTTTTGTCTGTCTGTATTTGTTATAAATAGGTAGCCTTAAAATTAAATAACGGCTCTTAGTATAGTTAAAAACACTTCCCCACCAGAGACGAGAAAGGTGAGAATAAGGGAGCGAAGGTGTAAAAAGTTTGCACCCGCGACACCCTGACTTTTAGTGTAAAGTAGTCCAGAGAGAAATTCATAATAAGAGAGATTTTAATGAAATTGTTGTTTTGAACTTAGAGAGAACATAGGTAGAGGAAATTATGAATAGCTGCTCTTAGTGTGGTTTCTCTAGAGAAACTGCACTGAACCACTGTCCGGAAGTGGCACCCTATACTACTCAATTATTCATAGTCAGTAGGTCCTACTGTATCAACATGTTTATAGAAACGGCTTTAAATGCCGAAATTCAGGCATTTATAATGTTCCGGCTTTTCTCGTCTGAGGTCGCAAAATAGGTGTTATATGGACCGGCCGGCCAGTGGAAAAAATGTGGTGTGCCACCCTGCCAGATTTTTGTGGGCAAGCTGAAACCAACACAACATGTCTGAGTTGGAAAGTGCGCAGTCTCCTGTACTGCCTGAATTCATCCCTCACCAGCGAAAGCTGCCACGATGGAGCTTTCCTGCCTCCTTTCTCAAACTCATAAGTTTTCTGTTTTTCAGGTCATCAAACAATCCTACAAAGTCTAGATGTGGACACAAAACATGTTCACTACATTTTGTCCATGTTGTCTTAGGGATCGTCTTCAGCCAAAACCTAGGGCGGTGGACATGCATACACAGTCCAACAAGAGCGTGTTACTCATGCTCCTTCTCTCGTGTCTTCTGCCGTTCGGTGCAGCTGCTGGAAACGGTTGCGTGGAAAGTTACAACGCCAGCATTGACTACTTTCCGCACAAGGTCGAACCGGTTTCCGCGGAGCTGTTCAATGTGGAGTACTTCAACCACTACAAGGTCTTGACTATCAAGAATGGAGCAGAGAATCTCACTTACGTGCTCTACCAATGTGGCACTCCTATGCCCAGCATGCCCTCAAATGGGACTTTCGCAATCACGTTGACCAGTGTGGGTGTGACTGCGACACCGATACTGCCTTACCTTGAGCTGCTAGGAGTAAGATCGACCATCGATGCCGTATTCATAGCAAAAGATCGAATCGGCTCTTCTTGTGTGCTGGAACAAATTGAGAAGAATGAAACCTATCAGGAATATGAAGAGGTGATGTACGTTCAAATCTTCAATGAAACAACAATTGTACACCTGGGCTTGGAAGTTGTCTTTCACGACGGCTACAGCGACCCTCCCAGAGGAGTGTTGGCCCCGTGGACCTTCGAGACCGGGGCGCTGCACCACGTGGAATACCTCAAGTTCTTCGGGGCGTGGTTCAACCGCGAAGAGTTAGCCAACAAGCGTTACGACGAAATCGCTTTCAGGTTCGAGTGCATCTCCAACTACACCAACAGCGGGAGAGAGCTGGCAGAAGTCAGTGGCAAGAAAGTTCTGTGGTGTTACATGTCCTACGGCTCCTGGTACTGTGGAACGTGCACCAAGCGTGCATACTACTGCGATTACATGCAGGCTTTGGGTTGGGAGTTGGTTGATTACAAGACCTATGACGGGGGTCTCACAACAGCCGGTCCTTGGGGGGCATTGAATGATACTCAGTTGCTGCAGCTCGCCAGCGCGGCTGATCTGTGGGTGTATCCCAGCGACAACTTTGCCGAGCTTGTGGCAGACTACGCGGGCCTCTTGGAAAGTGCGGGTGTGACCTCGCAGCCACCTACGCTGCCGGTAGTGACTATCGACCGACGGGGTATCAACGACTGGTTCGAAGGGCGGCAGCTGGAGCCCGGCGTTGTGTTGGAGGATTTGCTCGAGGCAGTGGTGGGCTCCGGGCGTTTGAAGCACCGACCCGTATGGATCGGTGCCTATTTTGCGCCGGATGGCACGGTTGCTCCAGTGATGTCGCCGCCTGCATGCATAGACTCGACGCAGCCCCTCCGTACGCAGGCTGATCGCTGCAGACAGCTGATCAGGCAAGGTTGCGTGGAAAATTACAACGCCAGCGTTGATTACTTCCCTCACAAGGTCGAACCAGTTTCGGCGGAGCTGTTCGATGTGGAGTACTTCAAGCACTACAAAGTCTTGACTGTGAGGACTGGAACAGCAAATCTCACCTACGTGCTCTACCAGTGTGGCACCCCCAAGCCGAGCATTGCTGCCGACGAGATGTTCGCAATCCCGTTGACCAGTGTGGGGTTGACTGCGACACCGATACTGCCTTACCTCGAAATGTTGGGGGTGAGACCCGCCATCGATGCCGTTTTTGTAGCCAACAAACGAATCGGCTCTTCTTGTGTGCTGGAACAAATTGAGAAGAATGAGACCTATCAGGAACCTGAAATGTATGACAAGGTGACTGACCAGCGAGTCGTCGATGACAATACGATCGCGCACCTGTGACATCAAATGTAAATCAACTAAATGGCAGGTCTATTACAACTTGGCTATCAGAGCACGACTCCAACAACGCGAAAGTGTCGGCGAGTGGAAGTATTGATACACATAGCGATGTGATTATAACAACAGCATCAGATAATCAACTACTCATTTATAGCACTGGACAATGGAGAAACACAAACTCGCCCTTTCTTAGATTAGACGGCACTGCTAGTATGACGGGAGGACTAAATATGGGAAATCAAAATATAACAAATGTAAATCTTGTTGATGGTGTGGATGTTTCTGTTCTTGATACTTCGGCAGTTAAAACCTCAGGAAACCAAACCATAGCAGGAATTAAGACATATAGCAGTGGTGTTGAAATAACTGGGAATTCAATAAATTCAACAACAAAGGGCACATTCATCGTTTTCAATTCTACCAGTAATATTGGGTCTATTGCTATTTTGGATATGAACACTGCAACATATTACAACTTTGAAATTTCTGCGAAAAAAAATAAGTTTTATTATTGACGGGACGATTGTTTCGTGGTTTAATGCTACTGGCTTAGATTGTAATAGTAGTAGGATTGTTCATCTAGGAGCACCACAAAATGCGAATGAAGCGGTAAATAGACAATATCTGGATGACAATTGTGTGAAACTAACAGGAGACCAAACAATAACAGGAATTAAAACATTCAACGGGACGAGCACTGTGATAAAATATCTAACTCTAACTCAAACGGCTGAATTTAATAATCAAGTTATCATTAATGGTGGAAATATAACATATAATGGGGCGAGGATATTAAACCAAAATGGAGGAGATATATTCTTTTCACAGACATCAGGTGATTATCAATATTTCTTATTTACTCTAAATACTGCTACAAGTGGAACCGCGAACCAAAGAGGTTATGTATTCACGAATGTAGCATTTGATGTAAAAGGGGCGGGACTTTATATTTCAAAACTTTTAGATAATAAAAGTGCTTCGTCTGACATTGTCCGTTTTAACAATGCTGGGGGTATGCGATTTTATGGGGACTTAGATATGAACTCAAACAACATAACAAGTGCTGGAACAATAACGGGAAGATCATCACTTCAACTGCTGGCATGACTACAACAACATTAACTGCAAGCGATAAAATAACAACAGCAACAGGCAAACCAATAATTATAGGAAACACAACAAAAGGAATAGGTACGACAGCGGGTTTAGAATTGTATGGGACTTTTAATAATAATACTGCTGGAGCACATATACAAGCGATTACAACAGAAGATATATATCCCACATTTGGACTATTTAATTTAGTACATAATAGCATAAATATGGGTTTTGATGCTTATTTAGATGGCGCGGGATGGAAATCAAGTTATGCGAGTTCAAACTTTTTAATTAATAAATTTTCCAACAAACTTAGATTTTTGTATGATAGTGGGAAAAGTGTTGGGGCTGCTGTTCCTTGGTCTGTGGCTCTTGAACTTGATACAGCAGGCTTATTAACAACAAAGGCAATAACGGTGAGGGGAGTAATAACGGTGAATGCGGGAATTACATATTCTGGGTTGCTAACGACCACAACTAATAATGGAGCGAAAATAGGAATTCAAGGACAAACAGACGGGACGAATGCGAGAGGAATATTTATTTGGGATACCAGTGATTCAAACTGGGGCATTTATATGTCTCAGTCTGGAGCAAATAAAGCATTAAATGGAGGAACAGCACCAGCAGGAGGAGTAGGCGGAGGATTAACTTCTTATGCTTTTAGATTTAGAGTGAATAATTCTTCAACGAGTGGGTTCATATGGGAGAATAGTTCAAATACTGTTTTAATGTCTTTGAAAGCAAGCGATGGACAATTATGGGTATTGTCTAATCCAATTCAATATTCAGACAGGAGAAAAAAAGAAGATATAAAGGAATGCTTAGGCTTAGATTTTATTAATAAGTTAAATCCAGTCTGCTATCGTATGATTGACGACAACAAGAAACAAAGAACGGGTTTGATAGCACAGGAATTAGAAATCGTACTAACAGAAATGAATATGCTAGATTTTGGCGGTTTTACAAAAGAAACAATTATGGTTCCGTGTCCAAAGCAAAGAAAAGAATGCAAATTGAAAGGTGTGAGTGTTAATCCAGAAGATGTTAAATGTATTGATAGTGGTGATGTCGGTTATGGTATAGGTTATTCCGAGTTTATCGCCCCATTAATGAAAGCGGTTCAACAATTATCAGAAAAGGTAGTTAATTTAGAAAAAGAAAATAAACTTTTACTTAATATACTACAAGACCAAACCAACCAATTAGCAGAAATACGAGCAGTCGTTTTTTCAAATGTCAAACAATAATACAACTAGACTTCACAGACCACCGCCTATTATGGATATGGATGGCGAACTAACTCCCGAATTAAAGTCTCGTGTTCTTGAAGTAGAACTAAAGACTGAGGAAAAAAAAGTAGAGCACGAATTGGGAGATAACTGGGATTGTTGTTGTATAAAAAACAGACCAACCGACAGCCGACTTATTAAATACTTATTTCAAATGGGTATCATTATCGCCATTATAACCCTTTGTATCGTGAGGCTATCTGAAAAGAACTTACCTTGTGAGGTTGCTAATACTTATGTCGGAATTCTGACTTTACTCATCGGCATATGCCTTCCATCGCCTTCTTCAAGTAAGAAGTGAGCACTCGTAAAAATGTATTTTATACCAAGAACTATCGCCGGCACAGATTAACGGGAGGGCTTCATCAAAACTAACACACCAATCACTGAAAGGTTTATACAGGCATTTATACTTAGTTTCAATACCTTGCTTTATACAATAAACACACGCATCTCGCTTTGTTTGATTTACTCTGCTATAAAAGTCGCAGGCTGTCCGACCTAACACAGAGCATACAAATAATAATATTAATAACATTTTTTATATTATATATTATATAATTTATGAGTGAGTTCAAATACCAAAAGATTATTTTTCTGAGTAATGATTTTGTGGGTAAATCATTTAACAAGAACATTCAAATGTCATTTACACCCACCAAAATGAATGTTAAGTTTATTCACTACTATAACGACCAAACAGAGACAAAAACCAGAATTCTTTATATGGACAGAATTGGAATTATCGGCACATTTGCGGATAGTAATATAGCAAACATTTCAAACCTCAGTTATAATTTGGGTGTAGTGGGTTGGTCTGACGGACAATATACATTTAAAGTCCTTGAAACTGACAGCGGAAATAGTGATACAGGAAATTTAGCGGGAAGAATTGTCATATGCTTAGAGTTTTGGCTTAATAATATAGCAATGGAAAAGATTAATAGCATTAAGGTGAAGCCAATAAAACAAGAGGGTGAAGGTAATAAACAGGCGAAAGGTTATAAATTATTTAATGAAGCCTTCGCAAATATATTTCTTCTTGCCCGTAAGAAGAGCGGGAAAGCAACAGCACTCTTTGAAATACTGAAACGAACTACCGACAGAAAAACCCGTATTGTCATCATCGCTTCAACAATACACAAGGACTACATTTATAAAGCAATGGTAAAGCACTTTAAGAACAGGGGAAACCCGATGGCTGTATATACCTTTCTCAAATCAGATGGTGTGAATGTCATTGATTATGAGTTAGACAAACTGAACAAACCAGAAGAAGAGCAGGAAGGTGAAATTAAACAGGATGATAAAGAACCAATGGAGAAACCACAATCTTTATACTTTGGAAAAGAAAAGAAACAGATAAAGGAAGCACCAAAAGAACGACCGAGTAAGTATATTTCGCCAGAGGTTGTTTTTGTCTTGGACGATTTATGAAGTGGATTAAGAGACAAGTCCGTAAGTGATTTGTTAAAAAAGAACAGACACCATAAATCAAGCCAGTATCTGAATGACCTACGGCCAGAAGCCATTAAGCAGTTAGACTATTTATTAATCTTTCCAGGACAATCTCAGGACAAAATGGAACTAGTGTATAAGCACTTAGACTTATCTTTTGATTTTGATTAGTTTCTGGAAAAATATCATGAGGCTACAAAGGAGAGATTTAATTTTCTTTGTGTTTCAAGTGTTGATGATGAATCACGGAAGATTTTAACTTTCGCCTAAAATAATGATATTCGTAAATCCACACTCACGCTACCGCTCCCGTGTGTTTTACGAACATCGATGTTTATCAATATCTCAAGCATGTTTGAGATTAACGGGAAATCTGGCGATTAGCCAGATAGGAGTGAAGTTGATAAATATCATAATAAAAAATTTAATTAATTATTTTTCTGTATCATATATACTTTGTTTTTGAAGTCAAAAACAAAATCTATCTTTTATGGTAGTAAAAACAACTCGTGTGGAAGTTATTCCAACAATCGGCAAACGAACTATTAATTCAAGCACAAATATGGCTGGAGGTAAAAAGAAGACTGGACGGAAGAAGGGCAAGGGGCAGGCTGGCGGTAAAATTAACTGGGCAAAGGTTGGTAAGACGGCATTGGCAGTGAATAAATTTCTTCGTGATAACAAAGTAATCTCTAGAACTGCTGGAGCCTTAAGTAGTATTGGAGTGCCTTATGCTGGGTCTGTCCAAGCCACCGCTTCAAAACTAGGGTATTGTAAGCAGAGAGGACGAGGTGCCCTTAAGTTTTGAAAAAAAAGAAGTTTGATATGACACATAAATATTTTTTTGTTTGTATATAATGGTTGCTAAGACTAAGAATGTGAAAAGGGCGAAAGTCCGTCCACCGCGGGTTTATAGGAATAAGAGTGGGAAACCATATATTATCCAGAAGGGTAAAAAATATTATCTTAATTTCGGTAAGAAAACAAATGATATGAGCACACTTCAAATCGTTAAACTTTTTATGAAATACTTAAGCAGACCAAATAAGCCACGCGAGCGTGGCGATACTCCAAAATCAAAGAAAAAAGCAAAGAAGGAAGACTTAAGAAAAGTCCAGAGACTTTCTGAGATTGAGCAGAATACAAGAACAGCAATTCAAGACCACTTAGACAAATTCAGAAAGGAAAAGTATGAAGGTATTGAAGCCATAGAGAAAAAGGAAAAGACAGCAAGGTAGGATTTAGAAGAGGAGAAGAAGAGGCAAGAAAGAAAAGACATAGCCGATGCGAAGGAACAAAAAAAGAAATAAAGGACAGGGAACATAAAAAACAACTGGCAGAGATTAAGGAAAGACAGAAAGAAAAGGATAGGGAACAGAAGAAACAGCGTCTTATTCAGGAACTAAATGCTGAACGACTACATAGACAGGGATTATTACGGCTCCAGTTGCCCAGCCGATTATAGCGAAACCGAATCCCCCTTCAACTATAAATAAACCAAAGAAAAGCGCAAATACATCTTCCCCAAAATAACTGACAAAGAAACAAGAAAAAGATTTGGAAGAAGAAAAGAGACGAAAAATTATTCATGAAATGTTCTCTGAGAAAACGAGAAAAAAACGCGTCAAAAAATGAAAAATCATACAATAATAAATCACCTTAAAAAAGCAGGCATTAATATCCCTATCATAAAAAACAAAAGTTCAAACGACTACGCCACTAGTTTAAAGAGATGGTCATACACATAAAAAATCACTGAAAACATATCATCGGCAGAGGATGGATGGGATAAACTAGAACGATTTACAACAAAAATGATTGCTAAAAATGAAAGCAAAAAGAATGAATAAAAAAAAACTCCTGTAAATAGCACTCTATCGCCAATAGACCCTCCACGTTTTGAAACTTCGGATGCTAAACAACTTATATTTGAAATGACAAATACACAACCAGCGGAGACACAACCGACGTACGTAGCACCACCCCCGAGCACAAGTTCTGCGGAGCCACAGCAACCAGAGCCAGAGCAACCACCAAATCTCCAACCAGTTGGAGATAACGAGCAACAGCCAGACAAACAAACTGGAGAGGGACGGGGACTAATGACTAATGAAATAGATGACATAATGAAAAAATATGGATGGTATTTCGGAGCGATAGCCAGTGATGAAATCTACAAGTTGAAGCCAGGAAGCAGAAAGCGATACGGATTTATTATGAATACAGACCCTAGCAACAAAAAAGGACAGCACTGGATGGCAGTATGGATAAGTCTAGATAAAGACAGGAGTGTTGAAGTGTATGACCCTTTAGGGCTTTACCAACCAACGGAAGACTTTCAACAACAAATGAAACAACTAATAGATAAAAGCAACCCCGGTAGTTATTTGTTAATGAAGGTTAATCAAGTAAAACAACAATCTGATACAAGCGACTCATGCGGATGGTTTGTTATGCGCTTTTTAATGGAGCGGGCGAAAGGAGTGCGATTTAAGTTTGAAAGCGGTTATACAAACTTAAAAGAAGAAGAAGCGGAGAAATTAAAAGCACAGAATGGCTACGGATTTGACACCTATTTGTAAATCCACACTCCCGCTACCGCTCCCGTGTGTTTTACAAACTTCATTTTGAAAAAATATATTTAATAATATAACAATGGAGTACAAGGGAGGCCGTGCGACTGGTATCTATTACATAAATAGCAAAAACCGAATAACAGGCACAGATAGCGACTTTACACACGAAGTCAATATGAAGGGGCTAGACAATCCCACACACTGCAAAATTCTTCATATCTATGTTCCGAAGTCGTATTACTCTGTGGCTTCACCATATAATACTTTTACATGATCAGAAGACGGATATGAGGCTTTAATTACGATACCTGAGGGAAACTACACAATGAACAAGTTAAAAAATAAACTGAGATACTGACGGCAGACAGCCCAAATAATTATACTTATGTTGTATCAAGTAATAATACCAACATAGACCCAGAAGATGGAAAATTAACATTCAGTGTGTCAGAGAATAAAGGAATTCAACCGCGGTTTATATTTGATAGTGATACCCGTATTCACGAGGTTATGGGTTTTGATAGAAATTCAACACATTTCTTTGCCAATAATTTTATTAAATCGCCAAATGTAATTATTCTAACTGGCGAAAAAACTTTGTATCTTCAATTTGATTTGGTGAATGAAGGTGATAATCACGTGCTGCAAGAAATATACACCGCGAATGAAATTCCTTTTGGGTCTGTTATCTATGATGGCTCTGGTAGTGAATACGGGAAAACATTGTCCGCTAGTTCAAACAATGTATTCAGATTTTACTTGACGGACGAAAACGAGCAAGCCATAAATCTTAATGGGTTAGGTATTGTTATGACTTTATTGGTTTATCGTGAAACTAATTATTTTAGTTTATTTAATACATTCTTCAATTTGTTGAAATCAAAGTGAATTAATTTTTGATTTAATTATTTTTTTCTATAAATATATACTGGTGAATTACTTAATTTACACTACTTCAAAAACAAAAACAAAAAATGCATGTCCAATACGGAGGAGAACTAGTCCATCAGACTAAGGAACTGCTCACTGGTAAGTATGAATTAACCAAACTTACCACTCGTGAAGGCTCGCAAACTGTCGCACTTACTACTGCTGGTGGTATGGAAAACACCTTTGAAATTCCTGTTCGTCCTTTGAACCTTGCGAGGAGTGTGTTGCGATTTACTTACACTCCGTCTGCTGCAGGTGGTGCTGGTCGCTACAATCGTATCTATATGGATTATCTGTCTATGATTAAAACTATTGAATGGCGAAGCCGAAGCGGGCAGTATCTGTGTAATCTTCAACATGTAGGTAATTACACTAAGATGATTTGGAAACCCGAGATTAAATATGAAAAATTTATGGCACTTGAAAATCATGGTGCTGGTGTGGGTAGCGGTGCTATGCTTCAAAAGTGTAATGCTGGAAAAGTTGAAATTGGAACCGTAGCGGAAAGAGCGGCAATTACTGCTGCAGGCAATACTGCTGGATCGGTCGCTGCAGTTCAAGGATAATATTATTGCAAAGTGCCACGTGTTATTAACAATGCCCGCCGTAATAATGATACCGCTCTCGCCGATAGCACTGCGGGGGATTATAGTTTGGTTAATGTTCCTTTTGAGGAGGCTAAGTATTTTGAAGGTGGAACCGCCAATGCAGCCACCCCTGTTATTAATGTTAAGTTTCCTTTGGGTATGCTGTTTGGCACTATTTTTGAACTGGATAAGACTATTGGATTTAATGAAATTTTGGATTTGCGGATTGTGTGGGCTGAAACCAACCGCTCTTCATTCTATGGCACTGATGTAAGTTCTATTTCCACTGGTGCTGCCGCTACGACCGCTGGTGCTATCGTCTCTAACCTAAAGCTATTCCTTGCTGTTGAGACTGACCCAAATGTCATCCTCGGTGTCCAACAAAAGATTGCAGGTGAAGGCTTTCCATTTAAGATTGAGTATCCTATCGCTTGGAAGCAAAGTCTTCAAACAAACCAACAGAACTATGTTATTAAGATGAACCGCTCGCAGGGTGAAAGAATTCGTCGTATTTATACTTCTGCCTTTCATTTTACTGAGAGTGCTAATACTTCTTTTGATAATGACAACAGGGCGGATGCTAAAATTATTTCTTATTATACAACCCTTGACGGCTCTCGTCTTCAACAATTTGACATTGACACTTCTGAGAATGAAGACTATCTGATTTTGAAGGATAAGTTGAAGGGAAGTGCTATCCTAAACAGCGATGTCTATCATTACAACTGGTTTCACGTAGATACTTGGGACAATAACCGCCCGCTGTGCGATAAGGACACAGACGGCTATGAGGTAAGCGGTTTAAGCCTAGACACTGAGAGGCGATATGATTCGTTTCAACTACAAGTAATAATGCGAGTGGTGTGGGCATAACTAATATTAACCATTACACATTTGCCATTCTTGAACGTAGTGTGCTTGTTAAGGGAGTTGAAATTTTGATGAGATGATGTTTGAAAATCCACACTCCCGCTACCGCTCCCGTGAATCTCCAACGTGTTGGAGATAATTTACAAACATCGTAAAAAACAAAAAAGAAAAATTTTAGAATAAGCGAGAAATCTGGCGATTAGTCAGATAGAAGCGCGATTCTAAAATATCACGCAATTCTTAAAAAAATTAATAGATTCAAATAATATTTTTTTGTTATATATATATAAGAGATGCCCCACCAGAGAAACTTAATCGCAGAAAATCCGGACGGAGAATTTATAAATGTCAAAGTTGGATATGATGGTGATATTGAAACAAATAATTCAAAAACCGCTTTTGGCGAAGCAGTAGTAGGTCAATTAACACCAGTTTTACAGGAAATCTTTCCATATACCATTAATACTAGACTAAGTAACATTATTTTCGGAAGGAGGCAAGTCTACGCTTTAAGCTAAATGAAGCTATATGAAGTTGATTTTTCCGAAACATTATAAAATTACGTAAATCTTTGCAAATTCACAGGAAAACAATAAAAACATTTTAATTTTATTAATTTTACTTAATTTCCCTCACTTATGAGGTCCGGGTGGCACCTGGGCCTACCGCACCGGCCACTACTGCCGGGATCCGGAGGGGGGGGGGGAGAGGAGGGGGGGAGGCTTTCCGGAAGTAGTAAATACTAATCTAATTTCAAGATTTCTAAAGAGTTTGAAACAAATAATAAAAGCAAGAAATGAATTTATTTCGCTTAGCTCTAGACATACCGCACCGACCACTACCCCGAGGGGGGGGGGGGGAGGTAACCTCCCCCACCCCCCGGCGGCGCAAATCGATTGACTGATCGAGGCAATCATTGATGCGTAGCATGTTAGTGACACACTTAACATCGATGATTGCCTTAATATATTGCTGAAATTGTAACAGAGCCGCACCGACCACTACCGCGCCGGGGGGGGGGGGGGGATTGTAAGACACTATCTACTACTTGAACTGATTCATGTAGTTTTGCCTCTGGATCATTTGATCAAACTGAACCAGGGCTGAAAACACAGATCCTTGCTGCGTCTGGGACTGCTGGTTTGCTACAGCCAGTGGCTGTACCTGCAGCTGCTGCAACCCTACATTCAGACAAGTACAACAAGTAAATATTTGATCTGCGATGCAGTCGGGGGGTTACCATGCGAAGGAAAAACTTGCTGCTGCATGCCTAATTAAACACAAACAATAGTGAGGATTTTGAAGCGGGGCACTAGAGGGACCGGCCACGGGCTGATGCATATGGTGAGGGGAGGCGGGTAGATCAGGAACACCTACGTGTGTATGTGTTGTTTGTGGCTGTACTGAGAGGGAGGTGGGGGGGGGGAAAGGGGAGGAGAAAGACCTTGCTGAGCTGTCACACTCTGCTGCCACCCATACACACTAGCAGGGGGACCACCCACTGCGTTCGCTGCACCAACAAGCAAGCATGCAAGCAAAAAACAAACAAGCAGGGGGGGAGGACCCGGCTGAGGCTGGACCATCAAACTCTGCTACCCCATACCCACTAGTAGGGAGACCAGGCTGTTAGTGAGAGGAGGCGGGTGGACCAGGAAGATCTACGTGTGTATGTGTTGTGTGTGGCTGTACTGAAAGGGGGGGGGGGGGGGACCCGGCTGTGGATAGAGTGTCAGACTCTGCTGGCCTCCATAACCACTGGTAGGGGGACCAAAATTGCTGGATGGCTGGTTGGGAGGGAAACCGCTGGGAGGGGAACCGCTGGGAGGGGAACCGCTGGGAGGGGAACCGCTGCGAGGGGAACCGCTGGGAGGGGAACCTCCTGGAGGGGAACCGCTGGGAAAGGATCCGCCTGGAGCGAGGGGAACCACTGGGGGGTACATGATCATGCTAGTCAGCATGGCTGAAAGGTTCGGATATTGACTCCCCGCCTTTCATTATTCTGCCCTAAGTATCCGATAAGCTCTCCGTCGTCGGCGCCGTAAACTAGACTATTGTTCGGCTGCACGCTCTTTCTGATTGCTTCTGCTTCCATTTTTTTTCTCTGCTCATCTTTCTCTCTTAGTGCTGCTGCTTCTGCATTCTCCTGCTCTGTCTGTTGGTAAAGCTTCTTCTTTTGCTTCTTGCTCTGTGCCTTTCCTGTAGCTACCTCAGTCTTTTGTTCCTCATCATTCTTGCCCCTCTTCTTGCTCTGTGCCTTTCCTGCAGCTTCCTCAGTCTTTTGTTCCTCATCATTCTTGCCCCTCTTCTTGACACTATTCTTCTTCTTTTTGCTTGCATTCCTCTTTGCACTTCCTTCTTTTTCTTCTTTTTCTTCTTGTTTTTGTTCTTCTTGTTGTTCGTCTTCTTGTTCGTCTTGTTGTTCGTCTTCTTTGTCTTCCCCCTTTTCCTTTCTCCCTCCTCTCCCTCCTCTCCCTCTCCCTCCTCTCCCTCCTCTCCCTCCTCTCCCTCCTCTCCCTCCCCTCCCTCCCCTCCCTCCTTTCCCTGTCCGTCCTTGCGCTCCTCCTTCTCCTCCTTCTTCTCCATCTCCTTTTCCTGTGTTTCCTTTTTTCTGTCGTTTTCGTTTTCTTATTTCTTCTTCTTCTTCTTCTTCTTCTTCTTCTTCTTCTTCTTCTTCTTCTTCTTCTTCTTCTTCTTTTTCTTTCTCTTCATCTTCAGGCTGAATGCTGATCCTTGTCTTCCTTACTCTTACTCATCTCCTTGGTGTGCACGTGCCTCCTCAACAGAGTCTGGATTGGGGCGGCCTACCCAAAGTTTCTTCATACCAGGATTGCCAGTGCTGTCAAAGTTTTGAACGATATGGGGGGGGAGGGTAACTCACCGAGAGAATATCTGTTTGGAATGGAAATTCTGCAACTCAACTCTCCCCATTTTTCGTTTTCGCGGACCTCTTTGTCAATTTTCCAGTCCTCCTTTCCATTTTTGTAGAGCACCAACCAAAAAATGTTGTCAGTGTCATCTTTTCGATACCCTAACAGCTTTGTCATCGGATTCTCTTGCTCAGCCATGTCTCTAGTGTCTGGAGCTAGCGAAGTAACAGCGAGTGCGCAGTGCAGACTTCCAGCGAAAAAGGCTTGGTAATCTGCGCCGGTTACGGATGGGGAAAAAATGGCACTGACCGTAAATTTCCGGTTTTTTTACTCAGGCCGCTGGGGAGCTTCACTGGGGAAGCCCATACACCATTTCTCTTGCTTTTCTTATGTTCGACACTTGTTTTTGTTCTTTTTTTTGTTACATATTCCTTCCTTACATCACTCTGAATGATTCTGTACCATTTTCTTCTTGTTCTCTTGCTTGCTTTCATCATTCATATTGACCAAGTAACTAATTTCTGTAAAGTGATTGCAGAATTTGTTTTGTTTTCGGTTGGTTCTTTGTCTATGCGTATATTTATCATATTATTATGTTGTAGACTCTTTTATTACACCATAATGAAGGATTTTTTCAATTATCCCATCACGTATCTTTGTTTCTTCTGTGAAACTGTCACCCACTACCAACTTGCATGCAAGTAGCAGCCATTGTTTTTTTCTGTTGTCTGTGTTGCCTGTTCTTATGTTTGCAGTATTTTTTTGTTAAACATTCCTTACCTACATCACAGTGAAGGATTCTGTCTTGTTTTTTTCTTGTTTTCTTGCTTGGTTGCAATATTCACGTTCACCAAGTAACTAATTTCTGCAAGGTGATTGCAGAATTTGTTTTGTTTTCGGTAGGTCTTTGTCTATGCTTATGTTTATTATATTATTGTGTTGTAGATTCTTTTAATACACCTTAATGAAGGATTCTGTCTTGTTTTTTTTCTTGTTTTCTTGCTTGGTTGCAATACTCACGTTCAGCAGGTAACTAACTTCTGCAAAGTGATTGCAGAATTTGTTTTGTTTTCGGTAGGTCTTTGTCTATGCGTATGTTTATTATATTATTGTGTTGTAGATTCTTTTACTACACCTTAATGAAGGATTCCGTCTTGTTTTCTTCTTGTTTTCTTGCTTGGTTGCAATATTCACGTTCGCCAAGTAACTAATTTCTGCAAAGTGATTGCAGAATTTGTTTTGTTTTCGGTTGGTTCTTTGTCTATGCTTATGTTTATTATATTATTGTGTTGTAGATTCTTTTATTACACCATAATGAAGGATTCTATCTTTTTTTTCTTCTTTTTTTCTTGCTCGCTTTCAACATTCAGACTGGCATCGTACATACATACATGCATACATGCATACATACATGCATACATGCATACATACATACACACTTATGTTTGTATTATTTTTTTGTTGTTCATTCCTTTGCTACATCATAACGAAGGACTTTTATCGATTTTCATGTCAATTACTTTGTTTCTTTTTGTTAAACTGTCATCCATACATGCATACATGCATACATGCATAGATACATACATACTTACAAGCATACATACATACACACTTTTGTTTTTAATATTTTTTTTGTTGTACATTCCTTCCTTACATCATAATACAGGATTCTATATAATTTGTTTCTACTTTTATTGCTTGCAAGCATCACTGCGAATACATACAGTTATGCATGCATGCTCTGTGTCTACCAGGGCCTGCTCCCCGCAGGCTATCATGCGCGCTGGCATATTGCTATGGTCAGCTGCACCTCTATTCATACGCTTGCAAAGCTTACTAGTCAGCAAATCGACCCGCTTGCCAGATTCAGGAAACAACCTACCGTAGTCCCAGACGCAGCTAGTAGGGCTGACCCGCCTCCCGCTGTGCCCCCTGTCCTAGACGTTAACAATGTGGCGAGTTCAAACGTGCCACTGCTGCTGATAATGTGAATATTCCTACTATTGCCAGCGATCCGCTCGCCAGGTTCAAACGTCAGCGAAAATCTGAAAGCTCCAGCATTTCCTCTTCCCCATCAGCGCCTGCAACTTCTAGCAGCAGCAGCAGTAGCTATAGCATAGGTGGGCTGAACTACCTACCCCCCAACGCTCCTAACTTTTTCAACACGATTCTACCCACTCTCCACAATGAAACCCTCACGCCTGGAGGCCCTGTCTCATCCGGGGAGATCACAGCCGCAGAGAAAGCCGCACTGCCTCTCCATATTCGGTACAATGCACCAATCAAGAGACTGCTTGCCGCCCGTAAGACCGCAAGAACTTACACTTATACTAAAAGAAAGAGGGGAATACCTAGAGAGGTCAGACCCGGCGCACGAGAGCGCCTGCTTGGTATGACTCTTGCACATCTTGACCATTCGATTCACTCTGTCTGCTGCGCTGGGGGTTATTGCTACATGTTTGTGTCAACCGAGCTCTGCGTGCAGGCTCGCATCAACAATATCTGCAAATCGCTCAAAGAGCTAACGGCCTGGGTGTGTTCGCAGTTGGAAGCGTTCGATAGTAGTCAAGGGCGACATTACCGAATTCGGGGTAGGAAAGTTTGTCGCAAAATGTGGATGAAGTTCTTTGGTGTTGGGGAGAGGACTATGCGGCGTGCGCTGAAGCTTTATAACAACAATAAGACTTTCTACGTCCGCGCAGGGCCACTTGCCGGCCGCATCGTCCAGGATGATTGGATTTATTCAATCATGTTTGATTACTTTGAGAAGAACGTGCAAGTCATTGCCGATGGTATTTGGCACTTGCAAAAGGTAGATGATTTTGAGCCTATGTATAAGTACATATGTGAGCAGTGGGTAGTGGACATCCCGTTCGTCGGCCGCGCTCCCGGACCCCCTCCCCGCAGAGAGGCAGTGAAGATGGTACGGAAGCGAGATTGGTCGCATGTCAAGGAGATGAGAGTTGGTGCGTTTGGCATCTGCAACACTTGCTTTGAGCTTCAGCGAGTGCGTGACGAGGGGTTTACTGGTGAGAGGGACGCACAGGACTGGCAGGTGGCTAATAACTTACACCACAAAATTCACCAGATCTGCCTTAAGCAACATCAGAACCGTATTGCACAAGCCGCTGTTGTATACAAGTGGTTGTCCTGTTTTACAATTTATATGTCACGGCCCTTCTATATTCCGTCCGCACGCCGGGTTCTAGATGACTTCAAGGGCAAACATGTCATGGAGCTTATGTGGGGCGGGTCTATTAACTTCGGAGGAAAGATAGAGTATATCATCGTCCACGGTCCCGGTATTACGCATGGGGCAAACTCGAACATTACGTTTCTCTATCATATCCTCAGAGCGGATCTGTTTGACCCAAAGACAAAGGCATCTAGCGAGTTGGATTTGGAAGTCGACGGGGCGGGCGATAACACTGCTAAGTGCGCCCAGATGTTTTACTGTCATATCTGCAAGGTGCAATGGAAAGATACGGTACGTACAAACCGCTGCCCGCGCCACCACACACACAATATCCAGGATCAGCGGCACTATATTACGAGATATTTTGGGTGGAACAAGACCATGACAACCACTAATATCGCGCAGGATTTGTATAAAATGATGCTCGGGTATCGTAATAGCGGCAATCCAGTAGTTTTGCTTCTGCTGACAAAAAATTACGACTGGGAAGATTATTTCTCGCCTTGTGAAAACTCGAACATGAAATATACGAACAAACCTCTGTCGTGGAAGTACCAAGCTTCTGCAGAGGAAGGCGGCATGCCTACTGCAGAGTACAAGCAGCATGGTGATGCTGATCTGCACTGGTGCGGGGAAGGTGGTGTTCCCGGTGCACCCCAGCTGAAGGCTTACTTGCGCCCCACAGTCAAACTCAGGCCAACTGAGCTCCCACCAGAGAATTGGGTTACAGAGAAAAAGCGGGCAGATCTCCATGAAATTTTCAATTGCAAGCCTGGCTACATGTCAGAAGAGGAAATCGAATGGATGAAAGAAGTTATGTCCAATTTCACCATCACTCGCATCCACAGGGATGAAGTATACGGACAGGATGGGCTGCCAGGTTATCCTGCTCACTTGGGGCCATGTGTGGACAGGAAGGGCCATGCGTGGCTAGCTAACAACATCAGGGTGCTAGATGAGCTGCCTGAAGGGGACCTGTGGGCGGTTCCCCCTGCTAGATTTGCTGCTCGTGAGGCGCGAGACTCTCTTACAGCAGAGGGGAAAAAAATGCTTCCACACCATGAGATATTTTCTCGTAAGCCCACGCCCCAACACCCCAAAACGTACCCAGGAGCCAGGGTAATGACTGAGGATGAGAAGAAGACCTGGCACTCAATTGGAGTTGAGAGAGATCCTGTCGAAGAGATAGCAGTTGCCCTTAGCAAAGCACGTCAGGAAGAAAAGTTCTGCAAAGTGCTGGGTGTAACTGTTCCCAAGCTCAAGGCATATTGCAAGGCGAAGGGCCTTGCAACAAAAGGGAACAAACCTGCTCTGCTCTCACGTGTTTGGGCGCATGCAGCGACGCAAATAGAATGCTTAGCTCCAGATGAGGAAGGCACTGAGCTCGACTTGCAGGCAGATGACAGTGACGTAATCGCGGAGGCGATGGAAGCTAACGCACTTGCAGGACAGTTAGACTTTGAACCATCAGGTAGCGACAGAGACTGATTTTGTCAAAATGCTTTAGTAAGTTAAAGTATCTGTTGCTCAACGTGTATTTACCTAGCTAATACTTATATCCCAGCATTTGTGATTTAGTGCAGATACTTCTCAATCCCCCCCCCCCCGCGGTAGTGGTCGGTGCGGTAGGTCTGGAGCCAAGCGAAATAAATTCATATCTTGCTTTTATCAATTGTTTCAAACGTTTTAAAAATTTTGAAATTAGATTAGTATTTACTACTTCCAGAAAGCACCCCCTGCCATCCTCCCCCCCCCACCTCCCCCCCCCCACCCCCGGGGTAGTGGTCGGTGCGGTATGTCTAGAGCTAAGCGAAATAAATTCATTTCTTGCTTTTATTATTTGTTTCAAACTCTTTAGAAATCTTGAAATTAGATTAGTATTTACTACTTCCGGAAAGCCTCCCCCCCCTCCTCTCCCCCCCCCCTCCGGATCCCGGCAGTAGTGGCCGGTGCGGTAGGCCCAGGTGCCACCCGGACCTCATAAGTGAGGGAAATTAAGTAAAATTAATAAAATTAAAATGTTTTTATTGTTTTCCTGTGAATTTGCAAAGATTTACGTAATTTTATAATGTTTCGGAAAAATCAACTTCATATAGCTTCATTTAGCTTAAAACGTAGACTTGCCTCCTTCCGAAAATAATGTTACTTAGTCTAGTATTAATGGTATATGGAAAGATTTCCTGTAAAACTGGTGTTAATTGACCTACTACTGCTTCGCCAAAAGCGGTTTTTGAATTATTTGTTTCAATATCACCATCATATCCAACTTTGACATTTATAAATTCTCCGTCCGGATTTTCTGCGATTAAGTTTCTCTGGTGGGGCATCTCTTATATATATATAACAAAAAAATATTATTTGAATCTATTAATTTTTTTAAGAATTGCGTGATATTTTAGAATCGCGCTTCTATCTGACTAATCGCCAGATTTCTCGCTTATTCTAAAATTTTTCTTTTTTGTTTTTTACGATGTTTGTAAATTATCTCCAACACGTTGGAGATTCACGGGAGCGGTAGCGGGAGTGTGGATTTTCAAACATCATCTCATCAAAATTTCAACTCCCTTAACAAGCACACTACGTTCAAGAATGGCAAATGTGTAATGGTTAATATTAGTTATGCCCACACCACTCGCATTATTACTTGTAGTTGAAACGAATCATATCGCCTCTCAGTGTCTAGGCTTAAACCGCTTACCTCATAGCCGTCTGTGTCCTTATCGCACAGCGGGCGGTTATTGTCCCAAGTATCTACGTGAAACCAGTTGTAATGATAGACATCGCTGTTTAGGATAGCACTTCCCTTCAACTTATCCTTCAAAATCAGATAGTCTTCATTCTCAGAAGTGTCAATGTCAAATTGTTGAAAACGAGAGCCGTCAAGGGTTGTATAATAAGAAATAATTTTAGCATCCGCCCTGTTGTCATTATCAAAAGAAGTATTAGCACTCTCAGTAAAATGAAATTAGATTAGTATTTACTACTTCCGGTAAGCCTCCCCTCCACTCCTCCCCCCCTCCCCCCCCCCCCCGGTAGTAGTGGCCGGTGCGGTAGGCCCAGGTGCCACCCGGACCTCATAAGTGAGGGAAATTAAGTAAAATTAATAAAATTAAAATGTTTCCATTGTTTTCCTGTTAATTTGCAATGATTTACGTAATTTTATAATGTTTTGAAAAAATCGACTTCATATAGCTTCATTTAGCTTCAAACGTAGACTTGCCTCCTTCCGAAAAAATGTTCTAGGATATGGACAAAAACAGAAACAAAATCGTCTGTGTCATTTTTATAATAATATGGCTGAATTGAGAACAACTGCTGATGCTACGGCAGATGCTAGACTGGTAAATAAAAGAAGAATAAAATATAGAACTGGAACAGGTGTCCTCGCCCTCTTTACTGCAATATGGACAACGGATGATACAAAAGATTACTATTCATATATTGGAATAGGAAATGAACTCGTTGATGGATTTTATTTTTACAAAAATCAAGCAGGAATGAATATCGCACATTGTAAAGGAGGTGCCGCAGTTTATATTGACCAAGATGACTGGTACGACCCGTGCGATGGAACTTCTGCTATGCCTGACTTCGACTGGAGCAAAGGAAACGTATTTCAAATTCAATTTCAGTATCTTGGGTTTGGTGCTATTAAGTTTTATATTGAAAATCCCATAACAGGATTATTTCAATTAGTTCATATGATTGACTATGTGAATGCTAATACTGGTGTAAGCCTGCGAAATACAACATTACCTTTTACAGCAGTAATGAGAAATGATGCAGCGACTGGAATACAAACTCTTAAAACAGCGAGTGCCAGTTTATTCATTGAGGGAACGAATACGATAAACACAAGTATAACAAACGAAGTGGAAGGAAGTAAAGCAGCAAACACCACTGAAAGTCCTATTATTAGTATAAGAAACAAAGCGGTATTTGATGCGGGCGGTGCTAATTTAACAAATTATTCAAATATTTATCCAACTTTGATAAGTATTGCAAATGAAGATAGTAAGTCGTGTGTAGTAAGAATGGTATTGAATGGGACACTAACTGGCGCAGGTTTTGCAGATGTTGATTCTAAGTATTCAATTGTAGATACTGACACAAAGGCGAGTGCCTTTGCCAACGGAACAACAATTTTTAAACTTTATGTAAATTCTCAATCAACTCAACAAATAAATCTTAGAAATTATGATATATATTTGACTCCTAGTGATGTATTGACTTTTACACAGAAATCCGTTGGAACTGCCAATAATGATTCAAATGTTAATGTTATCGCTAACTTCGTAGAAGACCAGTGATGTTTGACAATTTCACTTCGTGCTGACGCACTCTCATTTAATCGTAAACCATTAAAGTAAAAATTAAAAGCAAAAAAAATTTAATGGAAGACGATGTTTTAGAAATAGACGAAAGTCGCAGACGAAAGTGTAATTTCTAAAATATCAGAGATATTTTTTACCGCGTCTTTGTTATTAAAATAAGGTTGTTGAATTAAATATTCAAGGTATGGTTTATCAATCTTAGCAACATATTCAATTTTCATTTTTTTATACTTACCATATTGAAGAAAAATATCAGTTTCATTTTGTGCTATGTCTTCACCTACATTAGTCTTGATTTCGGTAATTCTAGTCTCTTTTAAATCAGTCTCCTTAAAAGGTGTGCTTGGTTCTTCGTCCAACACGTTTTCTAACGGAATAACTACTTTCACATTGTCATCCCTTGGCTTGTATTGCTCATAGAAAGATACAATGTCAGGTTTAGTCCATTTAATTGTTGGCTTTTTAATTTCGCTGTCAATGTTCCATTTTTCAATTTCATTCAAGTAGTCCTGTTTGGTGCTAAAGTCGGTCATCTTATACTATTAATATAAATATTAATTTTTTATAAATATTTTTTTACTTCACTTTTAATGTCTGTCAATTTATCAAACCACGGCTGTTTCATAACCCATTCAAGATATGGCTTATCAATAACTGCTACATCTTGAATTTTCTTACCTTTATACTTACCAAATGGAAAAGTATCATTCGACTTCCCTTCTCTACTTTTTTCAATTGCCTTTATTTGGTCTTGAATTACCTTCTGAATATCTTTCAATGTGAATGTTTCATTTTTTGTTTCAATTGAAAGTTTTTCAAATTTTTCACATAGTCTGGTAAGGGTGGTCATAGTATAGTATAGGGAATATATTTTATAAAAAAGTTAATTAATTGATTATTTATCAACTTCACTTTCATTCAATGTTGAATTTTAAATGAAAATTCAACATAACGCTCATTCTTGTTTGATGATAAACGTCATTAATCTAGGAGCGGATTTGATATCCGTGCGGGATACTATCATTATCTGTGTAGAAGTCTCGCCCACACCATCGCGATTTATTAACAACTTTTACGACATTCTTTTGGTGTTGTATGCTAAAATGTTCAATGTGTTGCTGTTTGCTGTTTCTGCTCGTGTGTATCTTCTTCATTATAAAGTCTCTTGTGTTTGTTAGGATTTCGCCCTTGTCCATTAATTCGGGATTTAATTTCTTTAAGTCTAAGCCTTTACCTCGGAAATGGAAATGTGTTTCCTTGTCATCCTTCTTTATATACTCCAACATATATAACTTGGGTGCTATCCATAATCCCCTTATTATTTTACAATTCTTCCCGAGGTCGTCGTCCACGCCACCGATATTTTTATCACCAAACTTTTTAATTCTTTCAATGTTATTCACATGTGATTGAATGCTTGTATCGGTATAATAATAGTCATTGTCGGGGTTGTTGTTTGGATTAGCATGTGTCATATACTTATACATAATCCGTCGGCTGTATGCTAGGATAAAAGCCCCGTAGTGAGTGGGTTTTGTAATGTTTTCTTCTTTTTCTTGTTCGTCTCGTGGAATACCTCATATAAGCCAAAGTTCGTCATTGAATTTTTCAATATCAGTTATAACATTCTCAGACCAAAACTTCCAATATTCGTGATTTTTAGATATATATTTGCTTATTGTGTTTATCAGTCTCTGGATGGTTTTGCCGTATAAAGCATTCATAAACAACTTAGCCAATAAATATTGTGGAGTGCCTTTTTTTGAGTTTTGTTTTTTCTTGAATAAGTCCAATATATAATTTTTGAATACTGGCTCTGCTTCTTCTGTGTAATAGCCACGATTAATTTTTACTTTATAACCTAGATTAATCATACCTTCAATATCAATAGATGTGAGCCATTGGTCATTCATATCTCTTAACTCCCACTTCAAACAACCTTGGTTATCTCTGTTTGGCACTAGCGGATGAAGTAAAGTTTTAGGGCATCATAATCAACATTATATATTCCCATTTTTCCTTTCATTTCACCTTCGCACTCCTTGATTTCACCCGTCATAAATAATTCTAACATAGCCGTTGGATAGAGTGAGACGACATCGGCATCAATAAGATAATCAACAATCTCATCAAAACTTATTTCACCTCTTTTATATTTTTCATATTGCTTAGAGATAAATCTTCTTTTGCTTGGATAAGTCCTCGCTCCATATACCGCTCTTCTGAAATCCTTCTTCTGTTTTAAATTAGGTAGTTGTATCATATATTTTCAGTCTATCTTCTTTTTCCATAAATTGAAGGTTAATGAAGAAGTAGAGATAAAAGCGGTTAGGTTTGTTTTATGTTCCTCAAATGTCTGCTTATTTTAGTGTGTCGTGAAGTTCTTTAAGCCCCATATCTCTAAGTATATCCAACATTCTTTTTTCATTTCGTCATCCATCTCTTCCCATCGTTTCGCCTTGCTATGGTCAAAGTCGCCCTTTAATATATTACAGCCTAATATTTCAAGGTTCTTGTTTAGGCTTCCCTCTGTTTGCTTACACATATCCCAGAATTTAATGTTCTTGTATTCAATAGAAATAATAGCCCCATTATTTATTAATGGTGTGTCTTTTATCTTTCTTTTGATAAATTCTTTTTGAAGGAAGTAGTGGTCCAATTTGCTCCAGTTGAAAGTATTAACATATAATGTCGCCTTAGGATTTCACTCCTTTAATTTTTCAGCATATTCAAGAATTATATCAAGAAGTTCAGATATGCAATTATCGCCCGCTACATATTTAAAACCGATATCAGCGATCGTGTAGCCAGCGATATAAGGAGTGTGTAATTCATATGTGTTCGTAAATGTTTCAAGGTCATAATGAAATAATTCGTCCTGATTGTTATATTTCATTTCTTTGAAGGAAGTTAATAATGACCTTACCTGTTTATCTTTTTGTCTGAGTTTTGCTTTCGCATATGAAACCCTTTTATTATTACAAGTGTGTTTATTATAATATTCAGTAAAATAATTAGGACAATCATTTTTATTTCTTTTTACAAAACCTAAGTAATGTCCTTTTGCTAAATAACAAAGCACATCCGCAGTAATTAAGGGGTCTGTAAAGTTTTCAAATGTTTGTTTTGAAAATGATTCTGTCATTTCAAAATATGTTCCTTCAATACAATACTTTTTCAATATTTCAAATCCAACTGAAAAAGGTATGTATGAATTGGGTTCAAGATTAAACTCCTTTCTGATATCATCACATACCTTTTTATTCAGTTTGACTTTTAATATATTTTTATTAACTTGGAAAAAACAATTATTCGCCCTGCTTCGTGGGTTAATATGAATTCCTTCTTTTGTTTTAGTTTTTTTATCTTTTCCTGAGTCATTACATCCGCCCCCGTCTTCTTGGATAATTTCAACATTCATATATTGAATAATTCGGTCATATCCGTTAGCACTGGCTTCAAGATTTTCTTCATTATATAAATATATAGCACGAAATAAATCGTCTATATCTTTCAACTTAACCGCATTAAAAGTTTTCCATTTGAAAAACTTACTATCATCAGCATCTGTTATATAACCGAACTTAACATGAATGCTCGCTTCTCCTGTCATACCTTTACTTTTCGCATCCTTTACTGCTCTCATAATTGTTTATTCAATCGCATCCATATCATAGAAGTTAATATCAAGTTCTCTGAATGGATACGTATAGCCGTTTATCCCTCTGTTCTTTATCGGTCTTAGTTCAACAACCTTATATTCCCTCTGTTTAGTCTCCCGTGTCTTAGTTTCCCTTAAATTAGCCTTTGACTTTAAGAGTTCTACATTTTTCTTTGTTGGTCTTGGTGGTAATGGTGGTGGCATTATATCAATGGACATATAAAATATTAGAAAAATATTAAATTGTTTTACCGATATATATAAATATAAATTGTCTTACCTTTAACATGAAATTCATTTAGATTTAATATAAAAAAGTCATTTTCTGTTTTTGTTTTGTTTTTTTATTTTATTCTCTCGCCGTCTCTTTCGCCTTTATTTCTTCATATTCCTTAAGTTTTCTATTTCGTTCTTTTAATTGCTCCTTCCTCTTTTGATTGATTTCATCCTTATTTCTCTTATAATATGCAAGAGCCTTTTCGGAGTTAGCCTTTCTCTTTTCTTCTGTGAGATATTTCTTATGTCTTCCTATGGTATATATTATTAGTAATATAATTTTACTCTTTAAATAAAAATTAATTATTTTGGTGCTCCACTTAATAGCCATCCTTTAGGTCTCTCTTCAATATCTACAATAATATATTTCTGATAAAATTTCCAGTATTCGGAGTTAGACGATGGAGGCGCATGTGCAGAAATGCATCAGCCATTGACAGAGAAGCACTATTATTATTATTATTATTATTATTATTATTATTATTATTATTATTATTATTATTATTATTATTATTATTATTATTATTATTATTATGGACACCGTGATAGCCCAGTGGTCAAGTTCTACCATCTGGGCCCTGTCGCCAGTTCGATTCCCGTCGGTGCCACCAGTATTTTCATTGAACATACCGGTCTATTTCTGGACCAGTATTTTCATTGAACATACCGGCCCGTCTGGAAGTGTTGGAACTGCCCTTGCGGGGGTGTCATTAGAGCTTATCGTCAATTCTTCGTACTCCCCTCACGGGTGAGACGATGGAGGCGCATGTGCAGAAATGCATCAGCCATTGACAGAGAAGCACTATTATTATTATTATTATTATTATTATTATTATTATTATTTAGGGAGTACATAGGCCATCGGTCCTTTCCATGGGCTGATTGGTATAAAGCTCCTAGAGTAATGTTCTATGCCGTCACTTCCTTTATTCCACCGATTGGTGTGGAGACTTTCCTTATGGAATGGAGGACTGGATGCACATGGCCTTTTGGCTCAGCAATTGGCAGGAGATACACAATACACTATTATTATTATTATTATTATTATTATTATTGCCATTAGCTGCATCAGTACGCCTCAGATATAGTATTATTATTATTATTATTATTATTATTATTATAGACACCGTGATAGCCCAGTGGTCAAGTTCTACCATTTGGGCCCTGTCGCCAGTTCGATTCCCGTCGGCGCCACCAGTGTTTTCATTGAACATACCGGTCAGTCTGGAAGTGTTGGAACTGTCCTTGCGGGGGTGTCATTAGAGCCTATCGTCAATTCTTCGTACTCCCCTCACGGGTGAGACGATGGAGGCGCATGTGCAGAAATGCATCAGCCATTGACAGAGAAGCACTATTATTATTATTATTATTATTAATATGGACACCGTGATAGCCCAGTGGTCAAGTTCTACCATCTGGGCCCTGTCGCCAGTTCGATTCCCGTCGGTGCCACCAGTATTTTCATTGAACATACCGGTCCGTCTGGAAGTGTTGGAACTGCCTGTGCGGGGGTGTCATTAGAGCCTATCGTCAATTCTTTGTACTCCCCTCACGGGTGAGACGATGGAGGCGCATGTGCAGATTTGCATCAGCCATTGACAGAGAAGCACTATTATTATTATTATTATTATTATTATTATTATTATTATTATTATTATGGAGGGGTGCACAGTATGGCACCCCACGGGAAGAGGAGGTGGTTGGGCCTCTTCCCACTGGTTTCGAGGCTATGTCGTTGTGTTGGCTCCGAGGCTATGTTGTTGTGTTGGTTCCGAGGCTATGTAGTTGTGTTGGTTCCGAGGCTCTGTTGTTGTGTGGGTTCCGAGGCTATGTCGATGTGGGTTCCGAGGCTATGTTGTTGTGTTGGTTCCGAGGCCATGTCATTGTGTTGTTTTTTATAAGACATACACCACGTGGGATCAAAGGGGTATTTACATTCCGCGATCTAGGGGTGGTGACGGGTTTCGAGGCGTCCCAGATACTTACCACAAAACGTCCTCATGCGCTGGCAGACCGCATGAAATGTCTGCTACCCCTGTGAGTACCTCCATGCGGGACCTACCCAGTCTCGTGGAGCTCTCACGCGGGGAAGATCAATCATTTGTAGTTGATTTCCTCCAAGGTACCCGACACTGTGCGGGTAGTAGGGACTTTTGGGGCCTTCTGTGCAGGATGGTTAGAGTCACTCTTCCCTCCCCAACATACTCACTGTAGTCCCTGTTGGGTCGAGGGATGGAGGCGCATGGCCCTCGGGCTCAGCCATGACAGATCAATATATATTATTATTATTATTATTATCATTATTATTATTATTATTTAGAGAGTACATAGGCCATCGGTCCTTTCCATGGGCTGATTGGTATAAAGCTCCTAGAGTAATGTTCTATGCCGTCACTTCCTTTATTCCACCGATTGGTGTGGAGACTTTCCTTATGGAATGGAGGACTGGATGCACATGGCCTTTTGGCTCAGCAATTGGCAGGAGATACACTATTATTATTATTATTATTATTATTATTATTATTATTATTATTATTATTATTATTATGGACACCGTGATAGCCCAGTGGTCAAGTTCTACCATCTGGGCCCTGTCGCCAGTTCGATTCCCGTCGGTGCCACCAGTATTTTCATTGAACATACCGGTCTATTTCTGGACCAGTATTTTCATTGAACATACCGGCCCGTCTGGAAGTGTTGGAACTGCCCTTGCGGGGGTGTCATTAGAGCTTATCGTCAATTCTTCGTACTCCCCTCACGGGTGAGACGATGGAGGCGCATGTGCAGAAATGCATCAGCCATTGACAGAGAGGCACTATTATTATTATTATTATTATTATTATTATTATTATTATTATTATTATTATTATTATTATTATTATTATTTGGCACCGCGATAGCCCAGTGGTTAATGTCTACCATCTGGGACCTGTCGCCAGTTCGATTTCCGTCGGTGCCAGTATTTTCAAAGGATATTTTCTTTGAAAGTATTGGTCTGTCTGGAAGGCTTGGAGCTGCCTTGCGGGGGTGTCAGTAAAGCCTATCGTCAAATCTTCGTACTCCACTCACGGGTGAGACGATGGAGGCACATGTGCAGAAATGCATTCGCCATTGACTGAGAAGCACTATTATTATTATTATTATTATTATTTTGGACACCGTGATAGCCCAGTGGTCAAGTTCTACCATCTGGGCCCTGTCGCCAGTTCGATTCCCGTCGGTGCCACCAGTATTTTCATTGAACATACCGGTCTATTTCTGGACCAGTATTTTCATTGAACATACCGGCCCGTCTGGAAGTGTTGGAACTGCCCTTGCGGGGGTGTCATTAGAGCTTAATTCTTCGTACTCCCCTCACGGGTGAGACGATGGAGGCGCATGTGCAGAAATGCATCAGCCATTGACAGAGAAGCACTATTATTATTATTATTATTATTATTATTATACGTGATAGCCCAGTGGTCAAGTTCTACCATCTGGGCCCTGTCGCCAGTTCGATTCCCGTCGGTGCCACCAGTATTTTCATTGAACATACCGGTCTATTTCTGGACCAGTATTTTCATTGAACATACCGGCCCGTCTGGAAGTGTTGGAACTGCCCTTGCGGGGGTGTCATTAGAGCTTATCGTCAATTCTTCGTACTCCCCTCACGGGTGAGACGATGGAGGCGCATGTGCAGAAATGTATCAGCCATTGACAGAGAAGCACTATTATTATTATTATTATTATTATTATTATTATTATTATTATTATGGACACCGTGATAGCCCAGTGGTCAAGTTCTACCATCTGAGCCCTGTCGCCAGTTCGATTCCCGTCGGTGCCACCAGTATTTTCATTGAACATACCGGTCTATTTCTGGACCAGTATTTCATTGAACATACCGGCCCGTCTGGAAGTGTTGGAACTGCCCTTGCGGGGGTGTCATTAGAGCTTATCGTCAATTCTTCGTACTCCCCTCACGGGTGAGACGATGGAGGCGCATGTGCAGAAATGCATCAGCCATTGACAGAGAGGCACTATTATTATTATTATTATTATTATTATTATTATTATTATTATTATTATTATTCTGGAGGGGTGCACAAGATGGCACTCCATGGGAAGAGGAGGTGGTTGGGCCTCTCCCCACGAAGGTGACCGCTTGGGGAGGGCGGTCACCGGGATATGCACAACTCTCAACTGGGCATTTACTCGGTAGGGGTTCGGCCAGGCAGGTTGTGGGGTTGTCTGTTGGATTGTTGGTTGGCTCGTTTTTCTTGGCTGTTGGTTTGGGTCTGGTTTCCTGGTTAGCCCATTTTCGCCGAATTTCCTGCCGAGTAAATGCCTGGGGGCTTCCAGTTCCGGTTTGGTGATCTTGTTGAGGTGAGCATTCGGAGGAAACAGTACCGAGATGGGTTGAAGATAGGATTCACATTGAGCCGAGATGGGGCTGAGTTGACCTGTTCCAACTCGGCTCCATTTCGGCTTCATGTTAATCCTATCTTCATCCTGGGTTTTGTCTCCTCCCTATCTTCGCTTCTTCGGGGTTGCCTAACTGGAACACATGATGAGCGCACGTTGGAGAGGGGCTTCAGTCGGTCCCAATGCCTTGCCAGTGCCTTGCTGCGTTGCCGTGCCTTGCCCCATGCATTCACACCCTCCACCGTTGCATTTCTAACTGAGCAGCTTCGGCTGGGATTACTATACTTGTCTGTAAGACCCTATAGGTACCGCTAGGTTCGCGCCTTCTATACCCACGTGGGGGAAGGAGTTTCAGCGGCACGCCGTCCGATCTGGCTCCACTCGGGGACACCCGTACCTCATGATGTGTATTGTTAGGAGCAGCTGAAAGTCCATAAGGCATGAGAGTAGAGGCGTTGGCGATGCGATGGAGAGTGTGTGTAGTGCGTGAGGCAGGTTCTGGCGACGCTGGGGGTGCTGGCGGGCGCCGAAGGGCACGAAGCGACGCGGCAGCGTCCAGTGACACCGGCGGAAATGCGTGTAGTGTGTGTTGCAGATACCGCCGATGCTATTTGCATGGACGGGCGCTTTCCTCGGCGTAAAGAGGCGCGGCGGTGATGGCCAGCGATATTGGCCGTCTACTACTCTAAATGGATTACAAATACGCGAAGCACGGAGCTACCACTGTGGCCCTTATGGGACAAGGTAGAATCGCCGAAGACCTGGACAATCCCCGTGGGAATGCCTCTTCGACGGGCTCTGGCCCGATGTCCCAGGATGGGAGGATGAGGGCTCGCGTATATGACGAAATTCCTGAACCACGTGGAGAGGCTATCTTAGCTGCGCCTCATCCTTCCTCCCCAAACCTGGCACACGGGTCGGCGCTTCAAAATAAGGCGAGCGGCGCAATATGGCAGATGGCACCGCCGCCTCGACGGTACCGGCGGGTAGATCGGTACGACAAGGACGGGCGTAATCTGATTGTCTGGGGGCTCTCAGAACGCGCCAATCTACAGGAGATCGCCTCCAAAATGAGCGGTCTTGGTCTGGTGGTCCCGGTAATGGAGTGGCAAGGCCAGCGAATGTCTCGTCACCTGGAGCTGGTCTACGAGGACGATGACAGCAGGCAGACGGCGTTGCAGCAACTCAAACATCCAAATTCTTCGGCAGAGGGGTCAATGTGGCCCTTGGGCGCAGGTTCAGGGACAGGGAACGTGTCCGAAGGCTTATTCGCATCCATCTGCGTGGGGAAGCGGCGGTCCGGAAGGAGGAAGCTGCGACGGGATATCGCGTCTTGCCTCTGCATGAAGAATGTGTCGATGATGTGCAGGTGGTGTCTTCGGAATTGGCTGCCGATGCACCTAAGTGTGTGTCTGAGTGTGCTGATGTGCATGTGGTGCCCCTGCATTCGGCGTCCAGTGCAGTGGGGGACCAACCTGCGCAAGCACCTGCAGAGTGGGGCAGCACGAGGGCGGAAGCCAAGCGCGGCCGTCGGGTCCGGAAACGAGCCAAGAAGCACCGCTCCAAGCAGTTCGATACCGGCTTCAAGCTACTCGTCGCGAGTCACAACTGGCAGGGTAAAACGGGATACGACAACGTAGGCACGGCGGAATGGGCATCATTCTACAAGCACGAGGGCTGGCTAGTCATCGGGGCTCAGGAGCACCGCATGGGCAAGAAGCAACTTTCCAAATGCAGCCTGGATGGATTCCGGATTTTTGGAAAACCTGCGGAGGTCAGCGAGAAAAATCGCTGCAAGGGTGGGGTTCTATTCGCGGTGGCTAACTTCCTTGGTCCGTATTGCAACCTGGTGTCAGCCCCCGTCGACCACCGGCAGCAAGTGTGGCTGCGTATCGCCTCGGGTGTTACCGGCGCTCAGGATATCTATGTGGGCAACGGCTACTTTCCCCAGGAAACGCAGGAAGAAGAGTCGTCAGAGGCGTATGCGGCCTGGCAGGCAGCTATAGCTTTTTTTGGAGCCAAAGGTCTTGTGGTCACGGTGGCGGATGCCAACGCGAAGCTCGGGCCGGCATGCAGCCGAAAAGAGGAGGGCATCATCGGTCAGCACGGGGAGGTCGATGATAAGGGAGCACCGGTACGTTCGGAGAACGGCAAGAGACTCGCGGCTGTCCTCGTCGCTACGGGCCTGCGAAATCTGAGCGGCTTCTCGTGCCCAGTGGAAGGGTCCTACTGGTGGTCCCGGCGTGAGCAGCGCGGCATGGGCACAGGCAAGCACCTCCTCGATTACATCTGCGCGTCGCCTGGCTTGGCATCTGGAGCAAAGTTCGGAGTATGCGAAGATGATCTTGATACGGACCACAAGGCAGTATGGGCCGAACTGACGTGGAGCGGCCAGCGCCGGCCAAAGCGGGCTGCGAAACCTTACAGGTCCTTTCGTGTTGATAAGCTTATTGGTGCTGGTGTCTCGGGTAATGATCACGCTGCGAAGCAAGCGCTGGATTATCTACGCGACAAGTTCGATGACGTATTCCAGCATTGCCTACAGAAGCTTGGAGTGCATCAGCTGCCTGAGCTTGACCTATCGGGTGGTGCCGACAGCCAACGGGTGGTAGATGACGTCACCGAGCGAGTGGCGCAGTCCTTCCGAATGGCGGCGCACCGGGTCCTTGGCTCCAGATGGATACGACCCCGTTTCACCAACAATTGGTTCGACGGGGAGCTAAAGGAGCTCATTCAGCAGCGCCGGGAGGCCTACGCAGCATACAGGAGGGATGAATCGAATGAGGAAGCCCGTCTGAATTGGCTACGGCTCCGCAAGCAAATTCGGAAGGCAACTCGGGCCAAGAAGTCCGCCTCCTTCAAGCAAGTGCAGGAAGAAGCGGTCAAATGTCAACGCGAGCAATCTCAAAGCGCTTTTGGCTACTCGCGAAGCGGCTTGGCGGGGCACGCAGAACGAAGGTCTCCGCGCCGGTGCAAAGGGAGGATGGCTCACTGGCGTGTACGCTGCCGGAAAAGGTCGCTCGGTGGGAGGAATTTCGGAAAAATTCGGTGAAGCCACGGGAAAATCCGGCAAGTGCGGCTGTTGTGGTGGAGTGCTGTGCAGAAGCAGGCTCGCTGGAGCGGGAGGAAACCGAAGCTAAGCGGCAGTTCCACTGGAACGATCGCTTCAGAGATGAGGTGGCCCGGGCTATGAAGGAGCACGAAGTAGGTGAAGACACTTGCGAAGAGCTGGACAAGCCGTTCACGCAAGAGGAGGTCCTTGCAAGGCAACGTGCCCTGAATAACCACAAAGCTTGTGGCGAGGACAAAGTGAAGAACGAGATGCTCAAGTATGGCGGCGCCTACATCAATGGCTACTTAACGCAGTACTTCAACTGGATTCGAGAAGCCGAGAGGACTCCAAAAGCTTGGGCAATGGAATCATCGTCAATATCCCCAAGGGTGGGGATCCTACGGATCCTGACAACTGGAGGGATATCTCGATTATTAGTTGCCTTGGTAAGCTGTATCTGTCCTTATTAGCTACTCGTCTAACGCTCTTCGTGGATGGCCCGGATAAGCTACGTCCAGAGCAGGGAGGCTTCCGCCCGGGGCGTCGCACTACGGATCAGGTCTTTACCCTTTGGCAGAGGTTGAAGGGGCGTCAGCAGCAGAAGCGGGAGTCGTATGTCCTGTTCGTCGATCTACGCAAGGCTTTCCCGTCTGTTTGGAGAGATGGCCTATTTGAAAGGCTCTGGAAGCTGGGTGTAAGGGGCAAGTTCTGGCGCACGCTACGCAGGTGCTACGAGCAGACTTCGTCGCAAGTGCTAGTTGATGGAGCACTCACCCCCGAAGTACTGGAGGGTGTAGGCGTCCAACAGGGGTCCCCTCTCTCTCCCACACTCTTCAACGTCTTTATGGATGAGCTGTGTGATCGGCTGGCGAGTGCCCTCAAGATCACGGATGTGAAGCGGCTGAACGACATCAAGGCACTTCTACACGCGGACGACGTGGCCCTCATCGCTCACAGTCGCACCGAGCTCCAGAAGATGGTCAATGTTGTGGCCAAGTTCGCGGAAGATTACCGGCTGGAAGTCAACTTGAAGCCCGGCAAGACGGAAATCATGCCCATTTACACGTCGAGCAAGGCGAAACGACCAAGTATCAGGGAGCGAGGTGAGCCCGTGGTGTGGTTTCGCGGCCAGAAGCTTTGTGTCACCAGTCAGTACAAGTACCTGGGAGTGGTTATCACCGACGACCTGAAGTGGA